>JAJOOE010013403.1:0-13123 GCA_036250405.1 Solanum raphanifolium | reverse complement strand
TATATATATATATATATAGTTGGTTCTTATTCTTGGTGCTAAAATCCGTTTTTATTATTTACAGGTATGTTAATGAAATTAAAGCATATCAATGACAAATCAAGATGATGTTGATCAAATTAAGGCGCAATTGAAGACCGTGGAAGAAGTGATAAGGAAAGACTATGATGCTTTAGATTCAAACAAGATGATCTCTTAAAAGAATTGTATATTGTAGCTATTTTCAAAATTGTAATACACAATTATTGATAACTTGGGAAATATTTTGAAATAGGTTTGTATCTACATTATGCAACTCTTGTGACTAAAAAAGCTTGCAAAAATTGTAAAATAGTAATGAAATTATAGAATGCATGTGTGTGTATATATATATATCACATAATAAGAGCAGATCTATAAATTTTCACTTTTCGTAGCAAGTGAATTTTTCGCTATAATTCAATATATTTCATGGCTAAAGATATGAATTGTTAGCTACGATACAAAAATTTCTATGGCAAATACTTTATGTCATAGCCATGAATTTTATCATTCGTAACTATACATGAGTATTATTGCTACAAGACTAAGCTATAGAAATAGCTATAAAATTTAAGTTTACATGGCAAACAAACTAAATATTTTGCTACAGTGGAATACCTTTGTGGCAACATTGATGTAAATAGTTACAAATATTGTATGTTGTGGCAAAAAAATAAAATTACTTGCTATAAATATATTTTTTGTGGCAATTTTTTTACCAGCATAACTACAACACAAAAAATCTGTAGCAATAGATGTTTGTTCTTAGCCACGGATCATGTAAAGTTTGTAGCTAACTTTTAGCCACGCTACATCTTGCCACGAATGCTATGGAAAATAATATCATAGCTAAAGTGTTTAGCCACGAAAAATTCCATATTTGGCTATGGTGAATTTTGTAGCAATATATGCTTTTTTTTGTAGTGACGAAGGCCTAGGTAAGAACAAGAAGATCGAAAAGCTCATCGTAAATCTAATAGATTTACGAAAAATAGGTCTAGGCGAGATCTCGCAAAGATTAAGTGCTACAAGTGTGGAAAATTTGGGTATATAGCACCAAATTGTAGGCATGAAAAGCTTAAAACTCTAGAGTTAGAGGAAGATTTTCACGATAAGATCTGTAGTTTCTTGTACACCTCTGGTTCTGATTCAGATTATGTGAATCATGTTCCGAAACTGATAAACCTGAAACATCTGGTAATACTCAGTCAGCGACTATCAATGCTTGTAGATGTAAAGGTGATATTTGCTCTTGTGAAAATGATGAATTTTATAAATTACAATCTCAATTTGAAGATATGAATATTAATACCATTACTTTCGATAATGTGATAGAACTTTTAAAAGAAGTTACTGATAGCACGTTGTATGAAAAAATCATTCAGCTTGCGGTTAATAATAAGGCTAGTTCATCTAATATTGTTGAAAAATCAAAAAATGAATTTGAATATTATTCTCTTTACTCTTTATCTGAAGTCAATGATAGACTTTCTAGGCTGCATGTTGTTATACGGGATTATTGTTTTGATGATTTAAAAGGAGAAATTGAACAATTGAAGCAAGAGATCAAATCTCTTAAGTAAAATCAGATTATTTGTGATCACCGTCTTAGTCAGATCGAGTCTGCTAATAACAAAGGTAAAAATGTTGTTGAAGAAAATACTCTTGCAAAACCTATTAATATTGACCCTAGACAAAATATGTTTTTAGGAATGATGCAGATTGTTACAGCTCATAAATGGTATGTTAAATGTACCATACTAATTGATAATATTTTTTCTATAACTGATGTTGCTATGATAGATAGTGGAGCTAACGTCAGTTGTATTCAGGAAGGTCTTGTGCCTACCAAATATTTTGAGAAAACAACTCATATGGTCAGATCTGCTTTAGAACATGCTTTAGATATAAAGTATAAACTACCTAATACTCATATGTGTCAAAATAAAGTTTGCATTCCGCATTTCTTTTTCTTGGTAAAAAATCAGTTATACCCTCCTATTATACTTGGAACCCCTTTTATAAATGCGATATATCCTTTTACTAATATAACAACTAAAGGATTTTCTACTACTTACAAAAATCAAGATATTAGTTATACTTTTATCACTGATCCTATTTTCCGTGATATTAATGATTTGATTAATATGAAACAAAAGCATGTTGATTCTTTACAACTTGAAATATTTAGTATAAATATATTCGACACTTTAAAATCTACTAAAGTGCAGGAAAATATTAAAATAATTTCCGAACAAATGGTTATTGATATTTGTGCTGATCATCCTAGTGCTTTCTGGAATCGAAAAAAGCATATTGTAACTCTTCCATATGAAGATAATTTCTCTAAGGATGATATTCCTACTAAATCACTCCCTTGTCAGATGAATGCCGAATTGGTTGAATTCTGCAAGAAAGAAATTGATAATTTATTACAAAAGGGTTTGATAAAACCTTCTAAATCTCCTTGGTCTTGTACTGCATTTTATGTCAATAATGCAGCTGAAAAAGAACGCGGTGTTCCCAGGTTAGTTATAAATTATAAACCTTTGAACAAATATTTGAAATGGATTAGGTACCCTATCCCAAATAAAAAGGATTTATTGTCAAGATTACATGACGTCAATATATTTTCTAAATTTGATTTAAATTCAGGTTATTGGAAGATCCAAATATTTAAAGAGCACTCTTATAGAACTGCTTTTAATGCCTGGCCGAAGATTGTAGAGACGGATGCATCTAACATTGGCTATGGAGGAATATTAAAACAGATCAATCCTCATGATAAAACTGAATATCTAATTCGATTTCATTCTGGAAAATGGAGCGATGCTCAGAAGAAATATGCTACGGTGGCGCATTTTCATGTTAACCATTGTTAAATGCATTTTAAAATTTCAAGATGATCTTTATAATCAAAAGTTTTAAATAAAAACTGATGCTCAATTTATAAAGTATATGTTTAATAAAGATTTTAAACATGATGCGTCAAAATTGATTTTTGCTAGTGGTAAGCACAACTAGCACCTTTTGATTTTGAAATCCATTATAAAAAGGGAAATGATAACTCTCTTCCAAATTTCTTATCTAGAGAATATTTATCGTCATAATGAGCTTCCTTTCTCCCTTCTTTACAGAAAAAACCTTAATTACTATATTAAAGGTAATCCCTCTCAATAGAGATGTACATGAATTGATTATATGGAAAATCATAAATGGGATGGTAATAGACATCGGCTCTGATACCAACGAAACAGGGTCTCAGAAGACAGGCTGTAGTCCGCGCGGTCATCTTCAATCTAGCTTGTTAATATCCGAATTCAAGGAAGAAATCTGAATCGAAATACATACAAATTTACATATAGTTTAATGACTGTATGGAAGGATCTAATCCTTTTACCCAAGCAAATAGTCTGTCGAGATTCAAATACGTATTGTTAGTGAGCCTATGTGTCTAGCAGTTCTAACCGGGTATAAGGTGCCATTTTACTCCTTATTGGGCTGAGACCACGACTAGCTAGACGGAGTCACTAAGACAAAGCCACTAACTTGTTGTATTGAATCTGACTGTACCACCATCTCGGAACCAAGTCAAGAAATCATATATAAATTTATGCATATTTAGATAAAGTCTATATCTTTCATGGTAGATATAAAAGTGAAGTTAGTTATCTGACATAGATATAATTTTTTAGCCGGACATAGTATCGGTTTAGATCGGAGGAAGTAATAAAATTAAAGGAAAGAAAAGAAAGGAAGAATAATAGTACCTTAAAACTTTATTCAACAACTCTAGTAGTCTCCGGCAAACTCACAACTTACAATACAAGAGAAGAGAATAAGAGAGAGAGTACAAAAGAGAGAGAGTGGTTCTAAAACCTACTTTCTCCAACTACAAAAGAACTTATTTATAGAAGAAAAAGGAATCTACATTGATCTATAGTGATTGTGGGTCCCTTATCACTGGGTCCCATATGTACAGTAACAGTTTTTCTACTGTTGTTCAACAGTGTATCTACTGTTGATAGTGACTTTTACTTGTTGAAGATCAACTTCATACGTGATCTTTTCCCTTTAGTTTGTGGAGGAGATCTTCTGCTTTTTCCAGCACATCCTCTGTGGTAGGTTCACATAATTGAGCCTCTTGAATATCTGCAACGTCATCACTTGTTTCACTTCGCATTGAAGTGTCTGACTTCTAGTATTGGGTAATATTGAGAAGTATGTTTTTTCTTACTTCGTCGAGATAATTATTAATCATCTTTTCTTTATTTCCATCCTGAATAGAGATCTTTCGAGCAATATGTCGGACGGAGCTATCCTGTATAATTCCCTTTTGAGGAACAAGACAATATTCTTGAATTCTTTGTTTAATAAGATCCAATAATTCTTGTCCGTATAACGATTTTGTCTTGGGATCTCGTTTCATTAATTTATCCCAAAAATTATTATAAAATGTCCTGTATAGACAAGGAATTTGTTCGTCGGTGAATCCCACCTCCGAAGTCCATTTGTGAATCCATGGGATCGAAAATTCAATAAAGAAATAGATTTGTTCGATCCTTTTAATATAACAGATATGATCTGATATAATTCGTTCAGATTTGGTGAGATTTTTACCCATTTTTTGTATAACTTAAGAAATGGATCTGGTAAAATCTTAGTTGTTGGGCCGTGGTATGACCACCAATTTAGGAACCAATTAGGAATTGGTTCTGCAAATATTTTTTCACAAACCTTTATGAACCATATATGCTTGTGTCTCTCATTATTGTAGATGAGGACCTTATCAAAAGCATGAATATAGTCCCAATATGTAAAATTCATCGAGACTTTATTTAGACTTATCTGTCTTTCTTTCATTGTGGAGATACCTCAATCTTCAACCGATATAATTTGTTTAATTATCATTTTGGAGAAGTTATAAACATTCTCACTGGTGTTGTAGCCTGAAAAGTGCTGAAATTCTATGCTACATGTGCTCATTAAAATAGTCTCGTAATATGATCGGATTTTGTATGACTCTCCCGAAAAATATAATGAGAGCTATGATTATTACGAATGTTATAACCTTCTTGATGACTAAAACAAAATGTTTTGTTTGTAGGATGGAACCCCCTTGGGTAACTAAGGGTCGAGGAAAGGGAAATAACCCGAGAGGAAGGGGAAGATACTCCCCAAGTTCATCAAGATCGTCATACGGATCTTCATCCAACACTCCAATTATATAGAAAGGAGGAATGAGTTTATTTAATTTAAACTCAAAAGCTCAAGAGGCAGCTTCATCAGTACATCTGGAAGATAATCCGGAAAATGATCCATTATATGCCCAACTATGTTGTCACAAAGGCAAAGTAATACCTTTGCCTCGATAGCTAAAGATGATGTTGATGACATCAAATCATACGAAAAGGTAGAAAAAAGAGAAATGATATTCCTCTTAATAATAATAATAATAATAATAATAATAATAATAATAATAATAATAATAATAATAATAATAATAATAATAATAATAGATATTCTCCCCCTTATAATAAAAATGGATGATCGAAAATGTTAAAAATAAATAAATTTTAAATTTTAAATTAATTATTTTCAAAATTAGTTAATTTACCTAAGAATATATACTATCCATAATTGAATAACCTTCTTATATGTTGCATATTTTATGTTCTTGAACCTTTAATTTTTTAAAGAGATATCCATTTTTATTTTTATAATTATTTAAGATTAAAATAGATTATTAATTTTTGGCGGAATGGCCAGAGAGTCCCTTGTACTTGATTCGATTTGTAAGTTGGATCCCTATACTTACGACTTTGCCAACTAAACCCTTAAACTCATTCAAACACAATATTTTAGACCCCTTTCTCATCTGATGGGTATGCGTGTAGTACACTCATTTTACACATGAAATACCACGTCATTTTTTAATGACACATCATTATCATTATTATTTTTCTAATGACACATCAGAAATTAAATATTTAAAAATAAATAATAAATAATATTTTTTTAAAAATGCATCTCTTTCTCTCTCTCACCCACTCACTCACTCACTGTACTCATTTTACCCCCTTCCCACTTCATCTACTTTGTTCCCACCTTCTACCATTTTTATTCCAAAAATAAAAACTACAATTTTCATCTTTCTTCATAGTTCACACTTAAAAAAAATTTCAATCATAAAATGTGATAGATTATAATTAGTTCTTGCACATGCTTTAGGGTTCTATTTATTTTGATTTGATAAAAAGAGATATCAAGAATACTTCAAATTGAAAAAAATATGTGTATATGTAAATTCAAGTAATAATCTTATAGAATTAAGTTTATAAAAATGGTGAATAATATATTTTCTTGCAAAAACTTTTTTTAATTTTTTATTTGATGATTTTATTGTGATAATGTGTACGTCAAAGAAGAAGAAGAAGAAGAGAAAAGGAGTAGGGGCGGGGTAGGGTGGGGGTGGGGGCTGAGGTTGAAGAAGAAGAAGAGAAAAAGGGTGGAGTTGGGTGGGGGCTGAAGAAGAAGCAGAGAGAAGGGGTGGGGGTAGAGGTGGGGTGGAGTGAAGAAGGAGGTTTTCAATATTTTTTGAAAAAAATTTATTATTATTGTTTTGTCTTGTATTTTGATAATTTTAAAATAAAAATATTGTATTCACTTGCTTCAAAACGCATGGGGTCACGTATTTGTCCAACTAAGCTATTTCAATGCCACATAAACTCGGTCAATGATTAAAGGGGTTTAAAAAATAGAGTTCAGGAGCCTCCCAGGTCATTCTGCCTTAATTTTTTCGTGTTTATTATTTTGAGTGGAGATAAATGAATTATTGTGTGCCTATGATTTAGGAGAAGAGATTCTACACTTCTAGGAGTATTTAATTATTATTTTTTCTTAAAACGTAGCTATTAATCAATTACCTCAATTTTTTAAATTCATCATAAAATTAGTGCTCAGAAATTTAAAACTGATCTCAATAATTTTAAAAATTAATTGTAATAACTTTTGGAGATAAATTAATTAATTTAATTGTTATAGGAGGCAAAAGTTAATCTTGTAATTGCTATTAATAATGGGTAAAAAAAGTGATTTACTCTATTGTAGTAAATCATTTAGTGAGTATAGAAATAAATTTTAAATTATATTGTATTGAATATTTATGTAAAACATTGTTAATAGTACTCATATAGATTATCAAAAATGTAAAATTAGAAAATAAAATCTCATTAAATATACAATAATTATCAACTTAAAGATATTAAGAAGCATGAGATCTTTACCACATTATGATATATTTTCCATTAATAAAATAAAATAAATACATAGATTTGGTTAGCTTATAGATGAACTTTTGGTAAATAACTTTTTTTTATATTGAGTTTTTATCTAATAATATCAATTGCATCAACAACAAAATAAACAATAATTTTATAAGATACTATTATATTATCAAATGAATGCTACACTTTCAGTATGTGTAGATAATAACTTTGACAATATTTCAAAAATAAGAATAAAATTCAGATTCAAATTCAAGAAATTCACACACTAATCAACCTGAAAAAAAAAGTTACAATCATTAAAAATAATTAATAAAAATAGAAAAAAGAATCAACAAAAATTAACGATTTACAATAATTATTGATAATAGATTTTAATGCTTAAAAAGTTGCAATAGATAAAACACTTACACAAATCTCATGATAGTGTTAATTCTATATGTGAAATTTATTATAGTGATTTTTGTCTCAACAACTACGAAGTCACATTAAAAGAAGGAGCAAAATTAAATCGTCAAAAGAAAAACGAAAAAACGATATTAACTTTAAGTAGTATTTTTCAACATTTCAAGGATAAAGAATAATATCAATTCAACTATATAATTAAAACGACAGATTAATTAAAAATACTGTAAATTACTTCTTGTGATTTGGAATACCATAATCATATAACACGAATATTCAACTTTTATTGTTTCTTCAATAGTTCATGGACAAAATAATTACGTAAAGCTATAATTTATTGAATACATTAAATAATTATTATTTTTTATGTGTCAAGCTGTATTAACTATACAAAAATCTTCATATTATCTCACATCTTATATAAACAAATAATTAGAAGAGAATATTCATAAAATTGCATAGTTCCCACAACATACAAACGTGGAAATAAAATAACCGGCAAAATTCAATTTCTATTCATGCGAAATTTGATCACATTGGAATACTTTATATACTTTTATAAATAGAAAAAGTTAAGGAAGAAACGTATTCACCAATAGATAGAAGAACTAACTAACATGAATTAAAGAGATATTTATAATATTAATAAAAATTAACCTGAATTATTTGCTACACATCTGAAACATTAATAAGTAAAATTCATAGAGTTTCATCGTTCATCTCTTTTTCTGCCATTTGAAAATTTTGAATATTAGCATGTCCTATGAGATATGAAGAGAATTGTGTTTTAAATAGATAACTGAGAAGTTTAAACTCCTACAAAATAGTGAGGACGTTAAAACTATTTTCACAACTGCAACTTTTATCTCTAAAACCGTTTAATATTTAATTTTTAAATTCAAGTCTTTTAATTATTTTTAAAAACGTGTGTAGGTGTGTTTATGAGTTAGTGGAGATTTTTTTTTTTTAGTTGAGAGATGGTTTAAAAAATATGTTACAACTCTAATTTTTTATTACTTCAATTTTTTTAATCAGTAAATATAGAATATATATATTATAAGTTGTATTTTTTTTAAAAAAATATGTTTATTTTAAAATACAAATAAGAAAAAAAAACAGTTACCGTGTTTAAGATAATTTTTAAAATGTTTTAAAATTTTGTGTATCAATAAAAAATGGTTTTGCAGTTACATTTCCCTTATTTTAAAAATTATTTTAAAATTATATAGATTTAATTCATTTTAGATATTTAAAAAATACGTTTTTTGTGGTGCTGACATGTAGGCGCTATCACCTCTCATATTATATATAGATAGATATGTGCTTTGTCGATCGTATAAATGCAAGGCGTCATGCATGACAAAAGAATTATCCTCAAACATGTTTTTGTATCTTTCTTTTGTGGGAAATTGTATTACATTCAAACACGAAAACGGTAGTGAGTTTGAATTGTATAAGGAATAAACAAATTCAATTTATTATTGTTTTTCAAAAGAGAGAATAAATCAACCGTTTGTAACGTACATGATTTAAAAACTGTTTTAAAATTTTATTTAGTTTTTAAATTGTTGTTTATTATTTAATATATATAGAAATTAAATTATTATTAATTATTTAATATAATTAGAAATTTTGTGGTGCCGACATGTGGTACTATTTCCTCTCCTATTATATATAGATAGATACGTGCTTTGTCGATCGTATAAATCCAAGGCGTCATGCATGACAAAAGAATTATCCTCAAACATGTTTTTGTATCTTTCTTTTTCCTCTTTTTTCAATCTTTACATGCTCTTTTTATGGTACACTTTGAATATTGGGAGTGACAGTGCCACTACATGCATTACGTTCCCATTACAAGGAAACTTCTTTGATTTTATTTCTATTTTTTACAAAAAAAAAAAAAAAAACTTAATTAATTAACATTTTATAATTTAATTGGTGAGTTCAAATTGTTTGATAATAAAGTAAATGCATTAGAACAAATTAGAACAATAACAATAGTAACATATTTAGTATAGTCTCACAAGTAAGATATGGAGAGGGTTATCCAATGGGATAAAAAAGACCGTGTTAGGTGGATCCTCGGCTCAAGAAAATATTGTGAGTTAAGATTAATTTTTAAATAGTATCCTTTGTATTAAGTTGTTTGTCTAATTTACTTGACACAAAGTTTAAAAAAGTTAAATAGATTTTTGAATTTTTATCTTAAACTAAAAATACATATAAAATGTACTTAAATGCCCTTTAATATACTCAATATTACAAATCTCACTTTGTATGAAAAGTTATTTACAAAAATATATTTTAGGTAACTTGATGATGTAAATTTTTTTATATACTATCATTATATGTAGGGAAAATCACCCCACACCTTTAAAAAATGTATATATGTAGGGAAAAGGGTTAGATCTACCCCTCAATTTTGTCATTTAGAGCTGATATATTCTTCGTTATGATGACTCATATATACATCTAGCTATTGTTACACAAATGACTCACATATACCTTTTACCTCTAACAAAAGTGAAAAAATATTAATTTTAAATTAATTTTTATTAATTTCTTATTAAAAAATCCATGTAGGGGTATATTTGATTCTTCTCACACTTTTTTTTTACTTTCTAAATTCAGTGGCTAATTTAAATTTATTATTTTGATGGTCAAATTTTTTTCCACTTATTTTCTTGTAAAATTTATTACAGATGTCCTAATTTATGTTACGGATATAAAAAAAACTAAATTACAATATAGCTGTAAAAAGGTAGTTTTAATTTTTTTTCTCCTTTTTCATTCACACTTTTTTTTACACTAAAAATGAAAGAAAAAATGAAATAAGAATAAGAAATTCAAATAATAATAATCAAAGAAGTCAAAAAATTAATTTATGTGTGAAAAATCAAATACATAAATATTTTAAATATCAAAAATAAAAAAAAACATTAATTTAAAATTATTATTTATCACTGTTGTAGCGGTAGGGGTATGTGTGAGTCAATTTTGTAATGATAAATGTATATATGAGCCACTTTTACCGCGAGAGCTATATCAGCTCTAAATAACAAAGTTAACGATATACTAGACGCTTTTCCCTTAAATGTAATTAGTTACACTCTATTATAACAAATAAATATATATCTTTATATTTGAGCAACAAATAGAATAATAATATTTTAATTTACATAATCTAAAAAAATTTGGTGCGAGGGCAAATATAAATTATTAATTTTGAAACTATTAAATTTAAATATTACTCTCCAATCTGTATTAAGTGATGTTTTTAGCTTAAACCGATTCAGGAGAGAAGGTATGAAACCTAAAAGGAGAAGGAAGACTGCACTTCAATTCAACGTTCTAAAATAATAATATTGACAAGTACTTACACCTCTTCTACGTAATTTCCCAATTTCTTGTATTAAGTGAACATATTCTACACTTAAGTCATGCTATTCACACTTGCTTCTACACTACACCCCTCACTTTTTGATTTTTCATAAATACCTTGATTATTTCACAATCTTATTTATATATATAGATATACGTCAGATTTACTCTCAAAGGTCAATTAAATATTTAATTGTTGATGCATTCAAGTTATTTTGATATGAAAGTGGGCAATTACTTATTCTCAAACAAGAATAATGATGGGAATAGTGATGATGATAATAATTCTAGGAATAATAAGGCATCATCATTGAGGTTGAGATTCAAAAATTCGTGTTTGAGGAAGAAGAAGAGGATATACAAATTGCGTAATTGGTTCATTGACTCAATTTTATTCAAGATTGTCTCTCTCTTTGAAGCAATTGTTATGGTTTCTACCTTAGCTTTCTTCTTATTCTCTTATGGTTTTCGTATTTGATATATTCTCTGTAAACCAAGGGTTCATTATTATTGGACAAAAGTTGATATCTAATGGGGTGTAAGGTTCATTTGATTTATTTGGTTTTCTTTGCTGATATTCTCGTGTTTATACACTAGGGTTCCCATTTTGCCGTTCAGTTTTTCAATTTCGACGTTTTCTTTATTGTTCATGACTCAATAAAATACATAATTCAATAAATAAGTAAACAACTTATATATAATAAATTCGAAGTATGAATTCAAGTAATTACAACAGTTGGGTTTTAAAATGTGTGAATGAGAAATGAAGAGTTGTGACTTTTATGAAAGGTTGTGACCTTTCCGAAAGATTGTGGTTTTTCCAAAAGGTTGTGGCATTTTCGGTAAGGTACAATAAGAACATTTTCACACTACCCTTTGTTTTATTATAAATTGAGGGATTTCCTCTCATTTTAAGAGAACCAATTTTCTGGACTTCTTCTACTATTACTACTAAATCTAGTATTCTAAGTGTATATTACTGTTGTTGAGTGGTTCGCTGACACCGTAGTTTTAGGTACCAATACACCGGTAAGTAAGATCGTTCTATTCTGGGAGGATATATTTCATTAACCTCGGGTACTTGAGGGGAATAATTTCCTTAAGGGGACACTGTGCATTCAGTGGACTCAATTTTCTTCTTTAAGAAAATATTTTGTATATTGTTTCTAATATGTTTCTGATTCTATTTTCTCTACTAGTTTTAATTTTCTAGTTTTGAAAATACTCTTTAAATGTTGTTGTTTCTTATCAAGTTCTTCAAAGTTTTTGTTCTAAGTATCTTAGGAATACAACATGACCAACAATCTTAAGGCAATTAGTATAGTACTATTAATACTAGAAAACTTGTCCGCGCTTCGCGCGGTATAACAATAATTTAAAATAAACTTTTTATAAATTACCTATTCATGAAATATAAGTTGCAGTACTTCAAGTTCATATGATTTTTATTTTTTTTGCCAAAGCCCTTAGATTCATAAGTTATAGTAGTTAATCAATAATAAGAAGGACATTAATATTTTGATATATTATGTTAGCAAAATAGAAAATTAATGAATCAGAAATAATTTAACAATCTAAAAGTGATTACTTTTAAATCTATAATATAATATGAATAAAACTTGAATTTTGTAGGTCATCAACTTTTATTGAAAAATAAAAATAAAACTAAAAGTATAATAGTACTATGAATGACCCAGTATCGACTAAAAACAACATTGATATCAATTTGCTCAGATCAAATAATAAGAAATAATCTATGAATGACCCAGTATCAATGTTGTTCTTAGTCGATATTGGGTCATTCATAGCATTATTATACTTTTAGTTTTATTTTTATATTTCAATAGACATTTAAGAACAACATTGATATACTTATAACATATAGTCATAGGGGTGTTCACGGTTTGGATAAAAACCGATCCAAACCGAAAAACCAAACCAAACCGATAAAATAAAACCGATTTTATTTGGGTTTGGTTTGGTTTGGTTTTAGATTTTTGAAAACCGATAGTATTTGGTTTGGTTAT
>JAJOOE010013401.1:0-28347 GCA_036250405.1 Solanum raphanifolium | reverse complement strand
ATTTCTTCAAAAAATATACCCTCTTTTATACTTCAAGGGCAAGGGCCAATATCACAATAAGAGTATTGCACAAATAATATTAAAAAACTAATCGATAGAAAACATTACACATAAAAAAAGTAAAATAGTTAAGACGTAAGATTCTTCTTTTAATGAGTTGTCTCATCATTCAAACAATTATTTTACATATATCATTGATCTAAGTTGGAACTCTTGTTAATGCAAGAATCAAAATTTTTATTGTTGTAAAATAAATGTTTCTATAAGTATGTACGTGCATGAAAAAATAATTATATATTAATAAAATTACAAAATATAAGTATAGTAGAATACTTCATGTCTTTTCATTTTGTACAATCCCAAGTATGGATTGAATATGATAGATAGAAATTTATCATGTCTTTTTTACGTGTAAAAAAGTTAAACACCAAATAATTACTTTTAAAATTTAGTATGTTTGATCTTTATTCTTCCTAACTCAACATTACTTTAATATTAAAAAAAATAGGCATTTTATACATGCATGGTCACTTCTTTTTAGTACCCACCATAATTGCACCACGACCAATATTAAGTTTTATTATTCTCTTTTAATACTACATCCGTCTATTTTTATTTGTCATGTCGCACTTTTCGAAAGTTAATTTGACTAATTTTTAAAATTAAATTAGATTACTTTAATTCAATATTTTAACAAAAAATTTAGATATTCAAAAACTATACGAAAAGTACTATAAATTGCAATTTCTTGCATATCAATATGATGAAAAAATACATCGTAAAATGTTAGTTAAAGTTCTTATAGTTTGACTCTAAAAAAGGAAATCATGACAATTAAAAGAGGACGGAGAGAGTATGTATGCTAATGATTTTGGAAAGTCAAAATATCAGAAAGAGATTGGGAATAGCAAAAACAAATATTATGTCCCTAATTACTTGTCCATGACAAATCAAGAAAAGATAAATTTTTTTACCTATTATACCCTCAAATAATTAGTTTGAAAAAAATAGAACTTCTTGAAAATCTTAAAATTTTAATTCATCCACTTCATAATTAATAGGGATAAAATAGTAAACTTACAATGTCAATCATTATTTTCTTAATAAATGTACTAATTTTAAAATAGATAAATAATTTGGGACAAAGGGAGTATATAGTGCATGCTCATTTCTTAATTAAGTTTACATTCTCTATATAGATCGAAAACTAATCATAGTTTTATTAATGAGTATATAGAATTATTTATTTATATGGGGTAATACAATAACAAATGATTACGTATATAATGTCTATTCTCATGAAATATGACTTAGAACCCTTTATAAGCAATTGATAAAACTATTAGTGAAATAACCATAGTTAGGAAAACATCGTTTCAAATACTTCTTCCATTTTTATTTATGTCACCATTTTAGATTTTACGTCTCTTAAGAAATTAGGTCAGTCTACCATTATATCCTTAGTTAGTATTCTCTTCAAGTCAAGTTTTAAATAAATGAACATAAATTAGTTTATTTTGATTAATTAAGTAGATTAATGAACATGAATTAGTAAAAATTAGACAAATGACATAGTATAAGAAAGAAATTACTTCCTTTCCCTACTCTTTCATTAATTACCAAAAATCCCTTTTTTTAGTATTTTTCGGATACATAATATAGCAGTGTGGATACTTAATATAGCAGCGCGGATACTTTAATTAATAACGGGCGGATACTTAAATTATTAAGTTGTTACCAACACGGATACTTAATTAACGGGCTGATGCATAATATAGCAGCGCATATACTTTAATTAATAACGGGTGGATACTTAAATTATTAAGTTGTTAGCAGCACGGATACTTAATTAACGGGCGGATGCATAATATAGCAGTGCGGATACTTAAATTATTAAGTTGTTACCAACATGGATACTTAATTAACGGGCTGATGCATAATATAGCAGCGCGGATACTTTAATTAATAACGGGCGGATACTTAAATTATTAAGTTGTTAGCAGCACGGATACTTAATTAACGGGTGGATGCATAATATAGCAGCGCGGATACTTTAATTAATAACGGGCGGATACTTAAACTAATAAAGTATCTGGTTAAGTTGAATTGGGGGAAAATAAGGGATTTTTGTATTTTAGTAAAAGAGTAGGGAAATATTGAGAATAGGTAAAGAAGTGTTGTGTATTTAAGTAATTTTTCCCATGAATTAATCATTTAATTTTTCATGTTGGTCAAATTCACACTTTCAATGCTAATACTCCCTCTGTCCATTTTTAGTTGTTATGTTGCAATTTCCAAAAGTCAATTTGACTAATTTTCAAAGTTAAATTAAATTACATTAATTCGATATTTTAAACATTTTTTTTAGATATTCAAAAAGTATACGAAAAGTAAATAAATTGCAATTTTTTGCATATGAATATGATGAATATATAAATTCATCGTAAAATATTAATCAAAGTTCTTATCGTTTGACTCTAAAATAAGGAAACCATGACAACTAAAAGTGGACAAAGAGAGTAACTTTCAAGGGTAAAATAGGAAAACTAGTATCATTTATGCATTAATTTTGTGAAATGACAAATATTAAGAAACATCTATTTTTAATTTAAAAAAACGACATATAAATAGAGATTGAGTGAGTATCTTCTCAAATTAAACCTTTCAAAACTCACGGGAATGTTTTTTTTCGCTTTTTTGGGAAGAGAGGATAAGAGGAAGTGGCACATGTCTTCTTATCAATTGCTTATCTTAATAAAACAAGATTATATTCTACTTTGAGAAGAGTATTTTAATTTCTTGGTCATGAACTAATAATAACATAATAACTTTTATTTGATTTGAAGAAGTCATTCAAGTTTGTGAGGATGATTATCAAAAAGTCTTGCTTGAATTTATTTCCTCTAACAATGTTTTAACTAACAATTGATGTCATAATAATTAAAGGTACTATACATGAGTAAAGTATGTAATAAAAAATTAACACGGTATTACCTTTAAGTCAACTAATTTATAGTTCCGAAAAAACTCTCATTTCAAATATTTTGTTGTAAAAATAAAACATAATTTTATTTTCAACTCTAACTTCATATATTTCAAATACAGTAAAAAAAAATTATTTTTCAATTCTATGGTCAAATGCCTAATAATAATAATAATAATCATAATCATGTTTTTTATATCCATAACCCTTAAATTTTTAATGTTTAGATTAATAACAAGTGTTTCACTATACTTTTATAACTTTTATATATAAGTTCAATTGTATTTATATACAGTTTACTAAACTAGTCTTATTAATTATATTTTAAAAAATTTATGTTAATTATTAATATCTTATGTAGTTATTTAATGATAAAAATATTCTTTTAAAAAGATTCTAGAAGTGGCATTCTATGTTTGTTGTATCCTCTCACTCATCTAACTCCCTTAACCCCTACCCCTTGTCCCTTGACCATCCCACCCCCGAGGCCCTCCCATCCAATAGTTTTAGTTAGATTACATATAAATGCTTTTGAGATTACATTTTTTGCTTGCTTATCAAATATTAGAAAATAAGTAAGAAATTAACTTATTTACCAAAAAAAAAACATTTTATAGGAAAAATATTTCAATGAAAAATATTCTCCTTTCATAACAAATACTACCATAGTTTGTGAAAGTAGAATATTGTGATACTTATTATCTTGTGTGATGAACATAAAATGAGAAATGGCGTGCAAAAAAATGTCATGTGTCGGTAAAAAAAGGCATGAAGCCAGGAAAGAGTGCTAATCTTAAAAAGTGCAACTAAGTGTATTAATCCCCAGGAATTAGTTCTATCAAATTAGTTAGTATATATACTTGATCTTAGTCGAATCTCAATTTAATTCGATATTTATTCCTCATTTATGAAAATACCAAAATTGTCCCCAAATGTTTATAATTTTGATTTTTTTTATTATGATGATCTAAATCTTAAGATTTTAAGTTCGAGTTATCAAAAGAGTAAAAAAAGATTTAAATCATCATAATAAAAAAGAAATCGAAATTATAAACAGTTGGAGACAATTTTGATATTTTCATATATGAAATAAATATCGAATTAAATTGAGATTCGACTAAGAACAAGTATATATACTAACTAATTTTAAGATTAGCACTATTTCCTGACAATAAGTATACATGGGGAAACAAGTTGTTTGTTGAAACAAGATGTTTCTAAGGAGGAAAAGAAAAGGGCAAGAAAGAGAAATAGGGATATGTGACACAATCTTATTCGTCGATCCAATATTTAATAAATATCGATCGGTGAATAATATTATGACACGTGTATGTCCGTTTGTATAAAGGGTATATATGCTCTCGTTTGGATGGTAGGGGCACCAATGTCCCAAAAGTATGACAGAGGGTATCTGCATACCATTTACGATAGTTCAGGGGTATATTCATCCCTTTTCCCATAAATAAATAAACTACTTGCAACTCCAAATAGTTGCAAGGTTGGCCGTGTATCAAAAACAGTAAAATCAAAATAAACCATCAAAATTAAGCAAATAATCACACCTCATCCAATCAAAAAAGCTTTTATTTTTTATTTTTTATATTCACTTACTTTTCAGAAGGTATACATGACTTTTTTTTGCTCGAGATGAAGTAAACAAGTCGGATACAAAAATCAACAAAGTATTGAAAGTTAGGCTAATTAGTACTCCTTCACTGAGTTGTTGTGTCAAGACTAAACCAACTAGTAGTATATATAAAGAGGAGCATAGGCGGTGGCCGGTGGGGAAAGCATCTTCAAAGAAATAGGTTGGAGAGAAAGGAAATTATCAACTTGGGCACCAAGTTTATTACGTAGGTGCTGATGCAATTAGTAATTCTTAACCTCCAAGTAGTTTAACATAAGTGCTGATGTCGTTAATGGGTTTAAATATTATTATTCAACATTAACAATTAGTAATAAAGTAATATTATAACACAAAAACAATGATTATAAGCTAATAGGGTGATAATGCTTTTTATATCATCACTACAAATTGAAGATTGCATAACGGTAAGAATGAAATTTTATGTGCAAAAAACAATACTATGTGTGTTGATTTTCTTCCGTCCAAAGTGTGTAGCGTGTGCTGGGGATGTGGGGTTAGAACGTGTAATTAATGTGCAGGTAGAGATTCTTCCTAAACTTAACTTAAATTTTAAAATTTAAATTATAAAAAAGCTGTAAAAATTAAAGATAAACAATAATTGATTACTACCTAACTTAACTATTTATTTGGTCCTAAATCTATTACATGTCTTGATCTTATGGTGTCAATTGACATCATTCTAGGCTAGACTTTCTTTCTTTTAATTTGACTAGTATTCATGCCAGATGGTTTAAAAGAAAACGAACAAAAAGAGATAACAAAAACATGAGTATGAGCCATGTGTGACATATTATGAATAGTCATTTTTTGGAAACGTTCTAATTACATGTAACATTTTTTATGATACATGTAATTGATATTACTTATTATTATTATTTATTTCTTCAAAAAATATACCCTCTTTTATACTTCAAGGGCAAGGGCCAATATCACAATAAGAGTATGCACAAATAATAGTAAAAAACTAATCGATAGAAAATATCACACATAAAAAAAGTAAAATAATTAAGACGTAAAATTCTTCTTTTAATGAGTTGTCTTATTATTCAAACAATTAATTTACATATATCATTGATCTAAGTTGGAACTCTTGTTAATGCAAGAATCAAAATTTTTATTGTTGTAAAATAAATGTTTCTATAAGTATATGTACGTGCACTAAAAATAATTATATAAAAATAAAATTATAAAATATAAGTATATTAGTAGAATTCTTCATGTCTTTTCATTTAGTACAATCCCAAGTAATGGATTGAATATGATAGCTAGAAATTTATCATGTCTTTTTTACGTGTAAAAAAGTTAAACACCAAATAATTACTTTTAAAATTTATTATGTTCGAATATTACTATAATATAAAAAAAATAGGCATTTTATACATGCATGGTCACTGCTTTTTAGTACCCACCATAATTGGAAAGTCAAAAAATACAAAAGTGATTGGGAATAGCGAAAACAAATACTCTCTATGTCTCTAATTATTTGTTCAATTTTATTTTTTTATTTGTTCAATTTTACTTATCGATTTTGACAAATCAAGAAAGAACAATTTTTTTTAACCTATTATACCCTTAATTAATTAGTTTGAAGAGAATATAACATCTTGAAAATCATAAATTTTTAATTCATCCACTTCATAATTAATAGAGGTAAAATAGTAAACTTACGATGTCATTCGTAATAGGTATACCGATTCAAAAGTGGACAAATAATTTGGGACAAAGGGAGTATGTAGTACATGCTCATTTCTTAATTAAGTTTACATCCTCTCTATAGATCGAAAACTAATCAGAATTTTATTAATGAGTATATATAATTATTTATTTGGGGTAATACAATGATAAATGATAACTTATATAATGTCTATTCTCATAATATATGACTTAAAACCCTTTATAAGCAATTGATAAAAATATTAGTGAAATAACCATAGTTAGGAAAACATCGTATCAAATACTTCTTCCATTCTTATTTATATTCACTATTTTAAATTTTACGTTTCTTAAGAAATTAGGTAAGTCTCTACCATTGTACCCTTAGTTAGTACTCCCTCTGTCCCTAATTATTTATCCACTTTTCCTTTTATTGTTGTCCCTAATTACTTGTTCATTTTGACAAATCAAGAAAGGACAATGTTTTTTTTACCTATTATACCCTCAATTAAATGACTAATTACTTTGAAAAATGTAGAACTTTTCATCCACTTCATAATGAATAAGGGTAAAATGATAAACTCATTATGTCATTAATTGTTTTCTTAATAGGTGTGTCAATTTAAAAGTGAACAAGTAAATAAGGACAGATGGAGTATTCTCTTAAAGTCAAGTTTTAAATAAATGAAAATAAATTAATTTATTTTGATTAATTAAGTAGATCAATGAACATGAATTAATCATTTAATTTTTCATGTTGGTCAAATTCATACTTTCAATGCTAATACTCCCTCCGTCCATTTTTAGTTGTCATGTTGCAATTTTCAAAAGTCAATTTGACTAATTTTCAAAGTTAAATTAGATTACATTAATTCGATAATTTAAACAAATTTATTTAGATATTCAAAAAGTATACAAAAGTACTATAAATTGCAATTTTTTACATATCAATATGATGAATAAATCCATCGTAAAATATTAATCAAAGTTCTTATCGTTTGACTCTAAAAAAAGAAAACCATGACAACTAAAAGTGGACGAAGGGAGTAACTCTCAAGGGTAAAATAGAAAAAGTAGTGTCATTTATACATTGATTTTGTGAAATGATAAATATTAAGAAACATCTATTTTTAATAAAAACGACATATAAATAGAGATTGAGTGAGTATCTTCCAAAACACTAAGTCGGATACTACGCTGCCCCTTGGCTTAATCATAGGCTAATTATTACCTATTTAACTAATTTTGTCCTAAAATTGACACATATTTTTATAATACGTTGCCACTTGGCTTAGTCATAGGCTAGACTTTCTTCCTTTTACTTATATGTCGATATAGATTAATGGTAATGTGGTAAGGTTGAAAAAGCAAAAAAAAAAAAAGAAGTTAAAATATGTACAGAACGGTACCCAAATCACTTTTTTATTTTATCCCCTGGACCTCCTACCTTTTTTTATTTCTTTGATGACTCGAACTCACAATCGTAGAATTGAAAGTGAAAAATATCGATTTGAGCAACTCCCTCTTATCCTCTCTTCCCAAAAAGCGAAAAATGCATTTCCATGAGTTTTGAAAGGTTTAATCTCATTATCAATTGCTTTATCTTAATAAAACAACATTATATTCTACTTTGAGAAAGGTACTTTAGCTTCTTGGTGAACTAATAATAATATAATAACTTTTATTTGATTTGAAGAAGTCATTCAAGTTTGTGACATGATTATCAAAAAGTCTTGCTTGAATTTATTTCCTCTAACAAAGTTTTTACCAACCATTGATGTCATAACAAATAAAGGTACTGTATATGAGTAAAGTATGTAATAAAACATTAACATGGTATTCCCTCTGTTCCTACATTTTCTTTTTTAGTTGTTCTTAATTACTTGTCTATTTTGACAAATCAAGAAAGAACAATTTTTTTTACCCATTATACCCTCAATTAATTACTTTGAAAAAGGTAGAACTTTTTAAAAATATTAAGTTTTTAATTCATTTACTTCATAATTGATAGGGGTAAAATGGTAAACTCATTATGTTATTTATTGATTTCTTAATAGGTGTGCCAATTCAAAAATGGACAAGTAATTAGGGACAGAGGAAGTATTACCTTTAAGTCAACTAATTTTATAGTTCCGAAAACACTCTCATTTTTTGAAATTATATCTGATGTTACTGATTTTCTTCAAATTACTAATCATTCAATCAAATGATTTTCTGGTAACCCTTCAATAGATACACTTTGATTGAATGATCTCCTTCCATTGTCATTTTTATTGAACTTAAAATGGTCAGGCCTACGCCTATTTGAAATAAAAAATAATTTAAAATATTTATGAGAACATGAATTTTTTACGTTGAAGATAGTTTTTCTTATTTTAGTTAGCAAATCGACGTAATCTTAATGATAAAATTATACAAAATAGTTATATATGACACATTATTAACAAAATATTAAAAATTGAAAGTTAGAAATACTTGTCATCTGAGCAACTCCCTCTTATCCTCTCTTCCCAAAAAAGTAGTATCAGTTTTGAAAGGTTTACTCTCTTTATCATTTGCTTATCTTAATAAAACAAAATTATATTCTACTTTTAGATAACTTTTTACACATATCATTTATCTAAACCTATATATATTTTACTATTAACCACTTGAGCAAGTTATAATGGAGCAGAGCCACTCCCTCAAAATGTTCGTTGCAAAAGATGTGAATTTATCCTGTGCAATATATTTTTGTGCAAACACATCTTTTCCATGCTCCATTTTTTCCCTCCCCTTGAGTACATGATAATTGTTGATTTTTTTAAAAGATGGGGTAGCAAAAAAGGGTTGAAAATGTGTCTCAATGAATTGAAATGATTTTCAATAAATTTATTAAGCATTGAGGGGCTTTAAATAGACAATGTAAAACACATAATTTGTGTATTTTGAAATTTAAAAACCTAAAGTATCTCAACAACGACCTAACTAAAATTTAAAATTCAATTCATCTTAAAGTAAATAACTTTTTTTGTTTTAAACAACTACAGTAACTAAAAGCAAATTTCAACAGAAAGATTCTTGTGCAATCTTCAAAGCAAAAAAGGTTGAGCTGATATATTATCCTCAATTCCTCTAACTTTGTGTCACAGTTTGTTTAATCATCGATGCTCACATGTCGTAGCTTTGCAAGACTCCGAATAGTAGGTGATAGTACACTGTTTGATATGTTATTTACCAGCAGAGTTTTTCAGCAAGTCTAGAGTTGCAAACAAGAGTGGATACCTCCTTGGTAAGTGCTCCAACACTGCCAAAAAATGAACAATTTGTCAAATGAAGAACATACATAAAAGTTTGAGGATCGGTCCATCATTTGAAGCCTCAACTGGTTGATGTGCTGGACAAAGTTAATCGTATGCCAACCTCTATATGTGCTCTGCAAAGAGATTATACAGATTAAGGTAGATGGAAAAATTATATATACTGAAAAGGAACTTAATGTACAAGAGAATGTTAATAAATTCGTATATACTCACAAAGATTTTCCCACTTCGCGCAGGAACACAATACTACATAACCAAAAGCTTGTCATTTCTGCAACATATTCCTTAATCTTTAGGGCTGAATGTTAGTGTGATAGACTTTAATGAAGCAATATCCCCAAAACTGTCCGGGATCTCCATAAGCTTATTACACCATTCTATTTGTAATTCCTCGAGCATGGGAAAGGCTTAATTCATCTCTAACCTGCCATTCAGAAAAAGACACCTCATACAATGTGAGAAATTTCAGTTTCTCAAAGGTGACATCTTCCATGTTCCATTCTTTCCCTCCCTCGATGATTACTTCTTTCAGACTAAAGTTTTCAAGGTTGGGCAGTCTCGCAGTGAATCGGATGAAAGATCAAACCTTGTCATGTTCAATATTTTCAAGCTCAAAGGGAAGTAGTACAGATCACACTGATATTTATCTTCCCAGCCCTTACCATCAAAATTTTCATCAACTTGTTCGAGTCCATTGAGGACATCCAATCTTGGAAAACAAATCTGTTCACCTGAATCTAAGACTTCGGATATTGGGAAACCTTTTGAAAAGGTGTTTGACATAAGGATTTTTTCCTGGATTGAACAGGACAAAATTTTCATCCGAATGGAGATGCTGATCATAATGGATGGTCATTGCACGCGGCATCAGATCTGAAGATGAAGACGGTGCATTTGATTTTATCACGTCAAACAAATGTTCATTTCTAGATTTTATCAAACAAAAATCATGCACAAGATCTTGAATTTGGAAACTCGAGTTCCTATCATCTATCCCATAGAAAACTATTACCAAGCTACTTGAAATTAACTCATCCACATAAACCTCTAGTACTTCTTCAACACTTTCATTTCACTCTGTTCCACTAGTCCTTCAGTACTCCATAAATGTTCCAATTCAGAAATTTTAATATCTTTATCCTTTGGATAGCTTGCAAGGTAAAACAAACACGGCTTTAAGTGATCTGATAAATGGTCAATAACCTTCATCATTTCCTCTTCATCCTTTAAAATTAAGGAGTTCAAATTATTTAGTACTTCAAGCAACAAAGCCTTTATCTTTTCCTTCCTTGCAATGACACCACCAATCAGATCAAGTAGAAAAGGAAGTCCTGCACACTTTCGGGCTATTTCTTCTCCAACGACCAATAGTTCATCAGGGCAACGTTCTTCTCCGAATATCCTTTTCACTAATAAATCCCAACTTTCTTCTGGTGTGAGCAATCGAAGATAAAGAAGCTCACTGTGGTGTTTCCCTTGAAAAAGCCACTTCCTTTATCCAAGACAATAAGGTACCTCTTTCCAAACAGTTCTTTCCACAGCTTATCAGCAATGTCCCTCATCAATGCTTGTTGGAAAACTATATGCACAGCTGAAGCATATCAGAATCATATAACTTACATGAATAATAGATAACACATAGTTTATGCTAGAACAAGTACAATCATGTTATAACACATAAACTATTTGAAATTTAATTCAAGAATTACCTCTTGAAGCGTGAGCTGATACCTTCAAGCGAATCCACAAGCTAGTCGACAAGCTAGAACCTTCAAGCAAATCCACAAGCTAGTCCACAAATTGGACGGCAGTTCTATGGTCTTCTACAGTGATCCCAAGTTCACTTCTGAATTCTCTCAATACTTGGGTGGGCAAGTATCGTATATAAAACTTATTCTTCTTCAAGAGTTAGAATAATCCCTATTTACAGAGATTTCTTCCAAGTCCACACAATCTTTCCTTAGAATAGAATAAGACATGTACTTCTCCCTTTCCTTAGAATAGAAAAAGACATGTACTGCTCCCTTTCCTTAGAATAGAGAAAGACACATACTTCTCTCTTTTCCCCTTAGAATAGATTCTGAGTTCTTGTTAAATATGGACACTGTAGGAGCCACATAATTAATTGCCGAGGCTTCCTATTATGGAAATAATTCTAAATAATTGATTTGAATTATTCTTATCCTAATAAATTACAAATCATTCCACTAGAAATTCGTAATTGCACTCCTCTATTTATATTTCGAAATTCCCATTAAATAAATATGTAATTCCTCATGTTAAGATTACAGATACTAATCAGTAAATTAAATTACTGACGAATTTAATTCAATGATCAATTTCCTTTAGAGCACTACTTAACTTATTTCATGTGTCGGATTCATAAATCCACTTGCAAGGTTTGACACTTGCAAGGTTTGACACGATGAAAACTTATAAGGTTCTCAAAAAGGCATATCATCAGTCTCTATATCGAGACATGGATTCCGTCAACTAACTTATTATTTCACCAATATGTATTATCATCATCCAATCTACCAGACATATTGACCCATCTTAGAATCTCACCTTTTAATAAATCAAAACGATAATTAACATATACAGATCATAATAGTTATATCAGGATTAAGAATATAAGTACATTAGAGAATATGCTTTTGTCAGTCAGTATAAAACAACTATCTCTACTCGGTCCCGTTCAATACATACAAAATGCACTAGCACAAGAAGTTGGAACTATATCATTCCCATAATCAAGATAAACTACATGTAATCTTGTGCTACAATCGTACCGATGGCATGTACAATTTCCATCATAGATTGTGAACAAAAAAACTTATACTTATAAGAACCGATGATTTAATCCTCTGTGTATAAGCTAAAACTCTATACACTAAATTAGGGGTGTGCAAAAACCGAGCCGATTGATAAACCGAACCGAAAAAAGTGATATTAGTTTATTGTTATTGGGTTAATGGGTTAACGATTATTTAATGGTTTTATAGAAAAAATTATTGGGTTATCAATTTGATATTGATTTTTTAATATTGGGTTATTGGGTTAACCGATAACCCATTAAGAATATAATAATTTACTATTTTAATTTTTAGTCATACATAAATATCAAACAAACAATATTAATATAATCACTATATTAGACTATAACTATAAGGACCCTACACAATTAACATTACTTAATTAACTTGGTCTCTGCATTTACCCTTTAGGTTTTAGTATTACTTCAGTTTTTAGGTTCACAAGGTCAAAAACCTAAAGAACTAAGAACGACGATGTAACACCTCGCAACTAGAAAGAACTAGAAGGAAGTTTAGAATCTGGAAAATTTGGTAAAGGTGTTAAAATGAGTTTTTGGTCAACTTCTAACGGCCATAATTCCTAGCTCAGGATGGGTTAGGTGTGTTTCCAGATATGATTGAAAATCCCTTGGGATGATCTTTCCAACGCCGCCAAGTTTGCGTGATTTCGAGTTCGTATGGGTAAGTTATGCCCTTTGGAAGTTGGGTTGTTCGAATAAGGAAATGCCCAATCCGGATTTTGAAGGGTAGTTTGGTCTTTTCCTTACCCAATTAATTAAATCCGTTTTTAGTAAATTAATTGGGGTAAAAAACTGAGTTAGTTCAGTTTACGCTTTTGAAAAATAGAGTTAGTTTTTTTTGGAGAAAGAAGGCAAGAGAAAGGAGAAGAGGAAAAGCAAGATTCGCTAAGAACGATCGATTTTGGTTATGGATTCGCCAAGGAATTGATCCTACAAGGTATGTGAGTCTTTCATAACATTGGATTCATTCACCCACGCGCCAAACATGTTTCGTTCAGCAGAATTCGTCCATAAAGAGTTTGAAAGTTGATGTTTTTGACATGAATTCTTGAATTTAATTTGAATGTTGTTCTTGAATTGGGTTGAATTGAGGAGTTTCTGAGATCGTTACGTTGAGCTTTAGAGTTGTTTTGAGTTAGGTTCTTGAGTACATATGCTGGGTATCGGAATCTAAAGTGAATTTGAGAACAATAGTTGAGTTAGGCGAATTGGGGTTGAAAAACAAAGAGGAAAAAAATCGGACAAGGAACAGTACCAGGTCCGCATCGCGGACCTATTCCCTCAGTGAATAAAAAGTTTCTCCGCGTTGCGGTTAAGACGTGGACTCCTCTGTCTCAAATTTAATTTCGCAACCATTTATTTAGAAACACCTCCGCATTGCAGACTTGTTCCAAGACGGTGGTTTCGTGACTTTTCTCATGATTAGCTATTTAAAAATCATTCTTAAACATCATGAGATCTTTCCAATCACAAATCAAATCCTTGAATCCATAATTCAATTAAAGGACCAGTTAGGAGTCAAGTCAAGAGTAGATAAGATCAAAGTCATGAGAAGTCAAGAGTCAAATTAAGAGAAGTTCATAAAATTTTCCAAAAGTCTTTTGCAAACGTTTTAACTTTGTTTTAAGACTTAAGTTTTGAGTTCAGTAAAGAGTAAAGTTGAAGTTCATTTCTTCAAAAGTATATGGGGACTAAGTATTCCCAAAGAGATTTAAAATGTTTTCACATTTAAATAAGAACGAAAACTCAGATTTTCAAAGAGCCTTCAGGCTAGTTTTCAGAAAAGAGTAATCACTTTCTAAATGAAGCAAGAGGGGAAACTTTGATTTCAAAGATAGCCTTTGAACTAAGTTTTTGAGCACTAATCTCAAATCACAGAAAGAAGTATATTTTTAAAACATAAAGAGCTAGTATATTTTGGGAGTAGTATTGAGCACCAATATGAGGGAGAGTTCAGACAACTCACAGCCCCCATAAACCATGTAGCCATCATGGGTAGGAAAGGGTCATACTTTTTAGATGAATCCTTTTCGTATAGACTAGTGGATCCATTTAGTAGTTCAGGACCTATACCTCTGGCCGGGTATAGGATGCGCTGGCAGCATGAGGTAGATCGTTGTATCATCTCTATAGCTCTTAGGTGATGGTTGTCGGTTAGAGAAACTCCCACAGAAGTTATTGTATTTTTATATACATCAATTTATTGTATTTTTACATACATTTCAGAGTTATGTTGTATCCTTGTATATACACAGAGTTGGCATCATGTTTTTAAACAACTTTTCTTTATATTGCACTTGTTTAAACTACTTTCTATCGAAATGAGTTCAGTTAAGTAATCAGGAGTTGAGAAGAGCCAAGGTAAGTGTTTCTTTCAGATTCCCTTTCAAGCCTATGTTGTTTTAGCATTCCAACTCGCATACTCGTACATTCAATGTACTGATGCCAGTTGGCCTGCATCGTCTTATGATGCAGATACAAGTAACTAGGATCGGCATCCGACGCACCGTTGATCTAGTTAAGCACTTCAGAGTCAGTGGTGAGCCTCCTTGCATTTCAGAGGACTCCTTTATTGCTTTTAGTTCTTTGCAATATTTCATTTGTTAGGATGATCGGGGGTCCTATCCCGACATCTATCTTAGTTGTTTTAGAGGCTTCATAGACAGTCATATGTTAGTCCTTTGAGTCTTTTCATTATCATTTCTTATTGTTAAGACTTGGGTTGCCACTTTTGGCCAAGTTGAATGTTTAACCTTTAAACATTCTCAATTATTTTATTATTCAGTCCAGTTAAGTGTTATTGATCATTATAAGTATGAATATTGTCTTCCGCTGAGTTAAGTAAGCCAGGCCAAGGTTCGCTTTGGGCTAGCAATGGGTCTCGAGTGCCGGCCACGCTCAGGGTGTAGGCTCGGGGCGTGATAGACGACGACAAGGGTTAGGCAATGACTAGGGTTGTGAATTGTGAGTATTTGCTATACTTTTACTACACTAAGAAGAATTTTTGCACTCAATGAGTAATTAGATTTCTCTCTTTTTTATTTCGCGTTAAATTGTTGGACAAGTCATATTTATTTTGAAAGCATTTTCTTATTGGTTAAACCGAAAATCGAACCGTTAAAGACCAAAACCGATAACAAATATCTTATTGGTTTGGTTATCGATTTAGCATATTTTAAAACCAAAAACCAATAAACCGAACCGATAATACTTAAAAGTGAACCGAACCGACCGATATACACCCCTACACTAAATCATCTACTATATAAGTAAACAGACACCATAAACGAATATATGATCTATTAAAATTGAATAAATAATTATTCTATAATAAATACTATATCTTAACACATGGTTAATAGTATATATCGCAACAATTTCCCACTTAGACTTTTAACCATCACGATTGTTATAATGTACTGTATCTAAATGCATGGTTAATAGTATATACCTTAACAATCTCCCAATAAGATATTTAATCTTGAACATTGTAAGAATACTATTTCTAAACACGTGATTAATAGTATATACCCTAACAATCTCCCACTTAGACTTTTAACTATGCATTTACAACTTTCGCAGATATTTCTTTTATATTTCTTATCAAAATGATCTTACCAAGTTATTTTCTTATGCAACTTCATGTAGGTGTGGTACATTGTAGCTTATCGATTTTGTATTAGATCTTCGGAGGCCCTGTCATGAAACCTTTCAAAAGTGTATTTCTTTCGGGAATTCTATCTTGAACGTCCTCTTAAACATACAAAGAAAAAGCAACCTTCGTTATGATTCTCCCACTACGACTAAGTACTACTACAATAGTAACATTTTCATGTTCTTGATTCTTAATATTTTCCTCCAAACCTTTCGATATTGAAATATTAACAACTTTTTCATGTAGTGTTCTTTAATTTGCCCAACATCACTCTTACTACTTGAGGTAGTAATTTTGTTATGTCTAGTAATGTTTCTCCACTACTTAAATACAATGGAACGTCAATTCTGACATACCGATTAGATGTTTTTGAGCGTCTGAATTTACAAATGACTTATTTGTTATTTCTTTGTTCAGTTCCTGTAAACTAGTCTACTTTTAGGAACATGGATTACTAAGTAATCCATTTCTAAAAATCTGACAGTTGTCTTAACAATTGCCTTATTTTCTTTAGGACAATAAAATAAACCTTTTTTCATTCTTTTTGGATATCCAATTAACACACACATTTCATTATTGATTTGAAAGGAATTGAATTCAAATGTGATATGTAGTTCTTAGAGCATTTCCCAAAAGAAACAAAACAACAATGAATAAGCCAATCATTAATCTTATCATCTTCATAAGAGTCTATTTCTTTTCTCTTTTACACCAATCTATTATAGAGTGTCTGGTGTAGACAATTGAAATACATTTATTCTATCAGATAAGTGACTCGTTGGCTCTGTAGATAGGTATACATCACTAGAATCAGATTGTAGTGACTTTATATATTTTTCATGATGTTATTTTCATTTGTCTTAAAATATTTTGAGTTTATCAAGACATTCAAACTTACAATACATCAAAAATATATATTCATATCATGAGTAACCTTCTGAAAATCTCAGAATACTCAAATAACCTCTTGCCTGAATGATCATTTACCGCACAAATCAAAATAAATTAATTCTAACTTATCACTACCTTTATTTCCCTTTTAAGAGGAAAGTCTCTTAGTCATTTTTCTTTCTAAACATGACTCACATGTTGGTTGTGACTTCACTTTTAATGAACCGTTATGTCTATTCTTTAATCAACCTCGAAGTTCTATCTAGAATAAATGACGTAGACGTTAGTGTACATATAAGTTTCATTCAATTTAAAAGACATTTTCTCTTATGAGATAGATTAATATATTTCAATTCATGAGAGATAATACAAATAAAAAATTCATACATCTATATACCATAAGCGATAACTTATTTATCAAACTCAATAAAAGAAGATTTACAAGAAAAATACTTCAAGTGTCCATCTCTTATTTAGATAGAAACGGAAAATAATTTCTTCTAACATGAACATATATAATGCATTTTTTAAAATTAATATCTTATCTCTATCGAAAGAAATACTTGAGTAGTACTAAGTGAGTCCATAGAGTCTATTAGAAATTTGAGATATAATACATTAAATAGATCATAATATGCCGAATAATCCTAAATAACAAAATTCAGGGCTCATTTATACATATATATCCATGCATCTTGAATAGCCAATCGATGAGATTGGAGAACTACTCATGCAATACACATGTACAATGACTGATTATTCACTCCATATACTTATACAGACCAAAATCAGATGGGGAGTCTACGGTTAATTTAAGTCAAGAGAAAATCACCCTAGTTACATTGATCCAATCGCATATTACTCAGTTAAGGAGAGTTAATACAAATAATCAAAACTAGTGAGTAAATACATAGTAACTTGTATTAATTTCATCTGATATGGAGGTAGGTCTAAGCCAACACATGAAACTAATACTTCACTACAAATATGACCAAAAACCAAATATGACCAAAAACTTATATAATGATCCAAAAAATATTTCTTACTAGATCGTTATTATGAATCTACCAAATTTCAGACCAATAAGTGTCCTTTTTTCGAACTTCAAAACTATAATCAATTTGGTTGAAAACGTTGATTGGCCAAAATATAATTTAATTTTTGTTTCGTTTGAAAATTCTTATCACATATCATCATCTGTGAAATATATACATGAATCAAGAACAAAGAACAAAATTCTAAAACTATTTACATTATTTGAATACTATTTTTAAAAAATCAGCATATTGATGTATACATTGAATAATAAAATTCAAAACATACCTTATAGATATTAATGCATCTTGAATAATAAATTTTGAAGAAAATATAACCACTCATGCAACATACATATATGGTGTCAGATATTCTCTCCAATAAATTAAGAACAAGAGCTAACTCAGATGGAGAGTATACTGTTAATTTAAAATAAGTGAATATCATTATCCCTAGATTAATTGATCCAATCATATATTACTCAGATATGGAGAGTCAATGCAGATTATCAAAACTAGAGATTAAATCTAGTGACTTGTATTAATTTCATCCGATATAGAGGAAGGTCTAAGTCAACTACTTCACTAGAATTTAGTCATCCATAGAGAACAAACTCTATCACCATTATATCATAGTCAAGTAATTTTTCATTTAAATTAATTTTCAAGATACAAAAATATCTAAAAAAAACAACTTCATTTTAACGACCTCAAATTACCAAATCACTTCACAACTGTGTATATTTTTAATTTGACCATTTCTGATGAACCTACTGAATTTCAGATCAATTAGAGTTTAAAAATAATATTTATCTCCAATCAGATTCAAACGATTTAAGAAAAAATAATCATATCTATATCTTTATCATATATCAATTCATGTTAAATTATAAAGTGTAATCATGTTCCTAATTTGACATAAGTATAATTGAAATAAAGAATGACCTTATCATATTCAAATCAAATTTTAATCTGACAAATTACCTAAAATCCATCTAAATAATTTTTTATGGAACCATCATATTTCAAGTCAATCAGAGATCATGGAATTCATGACAACCTAAATTATGACCAAATTTGAAAAATAATCGTTTTAGACATAGTTAAAAATTAAAATAACTTGATTCACATTTTCATTCTCTTCTACTAATTATCTCGTGAGCGTAAGGCATACTCTGTGTCTTCCCTTTGTCTAAGACACACACCACCTTCTTATATCAAGTTGTCCTTTCTATTAATACATCTGAGAATTCAAGATATTATGTTTCTCTGTTTCAGACCAATGAAAACTTGTAATATCTATTCTCATAAATTAATTAAGTGTTACTAGTATCTAAAGGTAAATTTCCTTTCGAGTAAACAAACATTTACTAGTATACATTTATGCACGGCAATTTATATATGATACATTGAGTATATTCTATTGACTCGAATAAATAGATCACTTTCGTAAATCCTATTTATTAATCATAATTCTCAATTCATACATTATAATCTCACATGTATAAAATACTAAGAATTACGAATAATTCCAAATAAATAAACCATTTAATGGTAACCATTTATTAATTATAAAATTCTTAATATCTATGTGTTAATATATTTACATGAGAAGGAGAAATAATATGCTCATATAATTAAATTTTTTGTAGAATAAAATCAAGCCAATTCCAATTAGCTCTAACTAGTGCATCACACTAGGCAATTTGACAAACTAATAATTTCAATGGACCACAAAAATTATAGCTAACAAGACAAAAGATTAACAATAGCAATAAACTTGTATGTCACAAGAAAGTTAATACTTTTTCACCAGACACGTCAATTGCTTACTGCCAGGTAAGGATAAACTTTTTCCACTTTTATTTTGTTTTATTATTTTTTATTTTATAATAGTGGAAGTCTAACATGATTCCAAGAATCAAGGAGTACTTCTGCTAACAACGTGATTTCAATCAAGAGTTGGAAATTTTTTCTCACTGCCACATATTACATGAACAAGAAATTGGACACTTAGATTTTTGTTTCACATAAAACAAATTAAGAAAAATAGGTCACCGCCACCGTTTTTTTTGGTCTTTGTTTTCAACAATATACCAATAAAAACTCATAAATTTTATGAATTTGTAAAGCTATTTTGAAACCAAAATCGCCACTAACACTTCATAAAATTTTCACATTTCTTGCGGAAAAAAAAATTCTCATGATATATGCTTTAGTTATCTATAAAGATGTACGCATGACTTCTGATGCCAATTGTTGGAAAATTATATGCATAACGGAAGCATACGAGAATCATATAACGTACATGAATAATAGACAACACATAGTTTATGCTAGAACAAGTACAAACATGTTATAGCACATAAACTTTCTGAAATTTAATTTAAGAATAATCTCTTGAAGCGTGAGTTGAAACCTTCAAGCAAATCCACAAGCTAGTAGACAAGTTAGAACCTTCAAGCGAATCCACAAGCTAGTCCACAAATTAGACGACAGTTCTATGGTCTTTTACAGTGATCCCAAGTTCACTTCCGAACTCTCTCAGTACTTGGGTGGGCAAATATCGTATATAAAACTTATTCTTCTTCAAGAGTTAGAATAATCCCTATTTATAGAGATTTCTTCCAAGTCCACACAATCTTTCCTTAGAATAGAATAAGACATGTACTTTTCCCTTTCCTTAGAATAGAAAAAGACATGTACTTCTCCCTTTCCTTAGAATAGAGAAAGACACATACTTCTCTCTTTTCCCCTTAGAATAGATTCTGAGTTCTTGTTAAATATGGGCACGGTAGGGACCACAAAATTAATTACTGAGGCTTCCTATTATGGAAATAATTCTAAATAATTGATTTGAATTATTCTTACCATAATAAATTACAAATCATTCCACTAGAAATTCGTAATTGCACTCCTCTATTTAAATTTCAAAATTTCCCATTAAACAAATATGTAATTCCCCATGTTAAGATTACAGATACTAATCAATAAATTATATTACTGATGAATTTAATTCAATGATCAATTTCCTTTAGAGCACTACTTAACTTATTTCATGTGTCGGATTCATAAATCCACTTGCAAGGTTTGACACGACGAAAACTTATAAGGTTCTCAAAAAGGCATATCATCAATTTCTATATCGAGCCATGGATTCCGTCAACTAACTTATCATTTCACCAATATATATTATCATCATCCAATCTACTAGACATATTGACCCATCTTAGAATCTCACATTTTAATAAATCAAAATGATAATTAACATATATAGATCATAATAGTTATATCAGGATTAAGAAAAATAGTTTAGAGAATATGCTTTTGTCAGTCAGTTTAAAGCAACTATCTTTGCTCGGTTACGTTCAATACATACAAAATGCACTAGCACAAGAAGTTGGAACTATATCATTCTCATAATCAAGATAAACTACATATAATCTTGTGCTACAATCGTATTGATGGCATGTCCAATTCCCATCTTAGATTGTGAACAAAAAGCTTTATATTTATAAAAATCGATGATTTAATCCTCTCTGCATAAGCTAAAACTCTATACACTAAATCATCTACTATATAAGTAAACAGACACCATAAACGAATATATGATCTGTTAAAATTGAATAAATAATTATTCTATAATAAATACTATATCTTAACACATGATTAATAGTATATATTCCAACAATGCCATCCTCATTGAGTGTTTGTTTCAGACTAATAATTTGATTGAAAATCTTTTGCAACTACTTTTTCTCATTATGTTCTTGGTCGACTGTGCACCAAGCACGGACGTCGAAATGAGCAACAACTGACTTATCATTAAATACTCTGTAAGCCAAAGTAGTTTTTGATAGAAAATATCATACACAGCGGAAGCATTCCCAAATCATACATCTTGCATGAATATAGACAACAATCACAAATATGCATCACATACAAAGTATGCTGAAAATTAACTTAGGATTACCTCTTGAAGCGTGTGCAGATATCTTGAAGCAAATCCAACTCCAGCTCTACAGTCTTCTACAGTGATCCCAATTAACAATTGAACTCTCTCAATACTTGGGTGGGCAAATATTGTATAGAATCTTGTCTCCCTTTCTAGGTTAGAAGAATCCCTACTTATAGAGATGTCTTCCTAGTCTAAGGAGGAGAAGAAAGTGTAAATCCTTTTTCTTCAAGAAAACCCAAAACTTACGTTTCTGTCTTGGAAGAAAAATACACGTTACTTTTCCTTCTTCTACTAGAAAATAGGATTCTGAGTTCTAGTTAAATTGGGCACTGGAGGGACCACATAATTTATTACTGAGGCTTCCTATTATGGAAATAATTCCAAATAATTAATTTGAATTATTCTTACCATAATAAATTACAAATCATTCCACTAAAAATTCGTAATTGCACTCCTCTATTTATATTTCGAAATTCACCATTAAACACTTATGTAATTCCCCATGTTAAGATTCCAGATACTAATCAATAAATTAAATTACTAACGAATTTAATTTAATGATTAATTTTCTTTAGAGCAATACTTAACTTATTTCATGTGCCAGATTCATAAATCTACCGGCCGGGTTTACACATGAAAACTTATAAGTTTCTCATAAAAAGGTGTATCATCAATCTCTATACTGAGACATGGATTTCATCAACTAACTAATTATTTCACCAATACATATTATTATCATCCAATCTACCAGGCATATTGACCCATCTCAGAATCTCACCTTTTAATAAATCAAAACGATAATTAATATATACAGATCATAATCGTTATATCAAGATTAAGAATATAAGTACATTTAACAGTTTAGAGAATATGTTTTTATCAGTCAGTCTAAAACATCTATCTCTGCTCGGTCCCGTTCAATACATACAAAATGCACTAGCACGAGAAGTTAGAACTATACCATTCTCATAATCAAGATAAATTACATTTAATCTCGTGCTACAATCTTTCTGATGGTTTTGTCCAAATTTCCATCTACGATTGTGAATTATAACTTTTAACTTATAAGAACCAATGATTTAATCTTCTGTGTATAAGCTTAAACTCTATACACCAAATCATCTACTATATAAGTTAAGGACACATATATGACAATTGATCTATTTAATGTAACAATTTATTGAATTGAATAAATGAATAAACAATTGTTCAATAATAATACTATATCAAAACGCATGGTTAATAGTATATCCTAACAATTTTTCCAAGCCCTGGCATGCCAACTATGGAGATGACATCAACCTCTGCTAGTCCATTGGTGAGCTTCCTAATTATCCACTTTGTCTCCTCCTCGAACCCTACAATTATCTGACCTGTGGTTGATGACTTCTTAATTTCAACTGGCTTGCTGGGAGCATTTCCAACAATAAGACCATTGATTTTGGAAATCCTTGTCGATACCTCTCCTTTCATAAGCTTGATCTTTTCTATGGTATCAGGAAGTAAGAAGATAAGCTGCAAGAGACCATGATCTCTAACAAGAATTGAATTAATGGCATGTTCCGCCTCATATGCCAGACCTATAGCACGAGTCCAAAGATCTTTATTAAATTCTTGCTCAACATTTCAAAAGAATGATCTTAGGAACTCTAGACCTTCTTTCACCAGCACGATTTCTTCCCTTTATCAAATCAACTGAGTAAATATTGGAGTTGAGCAAGTCAAATAAGTTTCTGAGTAGAAGATTCATGAAGAGTGGTCCATCTCTCATGGGGAAATAGAGTTGAGATAGTCTGCACGGGCTTTTAAGAAAACATTAGACTCATCGCAAGTGTATTGCACGTGTTTGCCTAGTCTTGAGATTCCTATAACTGTGAAACAATATACATACTATATTTGTCTTAATATATCGCTGAAATAGTCTGCATATATACTCCATTTTACATAATTTAACCGGGAAATTGTATTCATACTCTATTTGTTCAATCTTTTGGATATGCATCAAACGAATGGTTGGAACAGTTGATTCCGACTCACCAAATATAATTTTGTAAATAGTACTTTTATTATGCCCGACTAATTGGCAATCTTACTGGTTGTTTAGTTTTCTTGTCGGGCATTCATTTTCGAACATCTTTTACAAAGTTTCTTATTAGTTCGGCATAGAATTTGGTGTTGATGGATATGATAATACTTGGCGTGACCGCACGTGAGTTGCACCTGGAATTGATAAAACTTGGTGTGATGATTCACCGCACGTAAGTTGAACCTGTATATGCCTAGTCTTGAAATTAATATAACTTGGCGACGAAGCTTTAGATAATTTGTAATTAGGTAATTCAGCTTACGTAAGACTTCAACAAGGTGACACAACTGGTGGTGAAGTTGTGAACCAATAACAACATTAAGTTTCCCAGACACTAATGTCCCTCTAAAAATCATGCTTCCTTTGGAATATTTGGTGCACTCAAAATAGGAATACTTTTGACAATATTAAGAACGTTCAAAAGTGAATTTACTCAGCTATTTCATAAAAAAAAAATTACACATTTATTATCCGATAGAAAAGATATTTGAGGGAATCAAAATACCTCTCATTGTTAAGTTTGATATTGTGCAAAATATCAGGGGTGGCAAAATCAAATCCAACCCATTTAGATTTGGGTTGGTTATTGACCTGCCCATTTATTAGCTCAACCTATTTCAACTTAACCCATTTAAATCCATCAAAAATTTGATTGATATGTAATCAAATTGATTTTGAGAAATCTTGTCAAAATATTTTTAAAAACTTTTTATTTTGTTTTATATGTTACTAGTTTCTGGGCACGCACGTTGCGCGTGTAATCCATATTAATGAGTATATTATTTCTTAAAAAAAATAAATACTATTAAAAAATATGATTTCTGTTTTTTTTTTATTTATAAAATATGTCTAATTGAGGTTTCTTACTTTGTCTTACTACTAATTGTGACACTCCAATTTCATGACCTCCAAGTGAATGCACCGCAATAATAATATGAGAAGTTAATAAAATAAACTCTATTTATAAGTCAAAAAAATAAGTTTGTAAAGCAAACAGGAAAAAATAACAACTAATCCTCTGCATATTGTGATGCAATATTAATGTTTCTTCAATTAAAAGCTCGAGAGGAGATTATTTACTAACTTTGAGTGAAAGGAAAACAAAACCTTTCAACTTTTTTACTTTGTCTTTTGAATCTCCTGATAATTATAATGAATGTGTTCAAATATTATACTAATATTTTTTTTATCAACAAGCACTTTAAACTAATTAGTTAATTATAAATATAAAAAGTCTTATTAGATATATTTTGAAAATCACGATATTTATGAACATAACTACTATTTATATATAGAATTTAATTTTCTTTTCATACATAATTTATCCACCGTTAATATAATGTTATATGTTTCACGTTCTTCTTCTTTTTCCAAAAAAAAAAATAGTAAACATTTTATCACATTCATTCTTAAAGATGAAAGTTAATGTATATGTAAAATTATAAGTACAATAAGAACAAAGAAAAAGAAGAAAGATACACATGAGCAAGACAATTAGACATTTCTTTTTTGCTTTTGTCTCTATGATGAAAACTGAATATTTGAGCATACAAAATAAAAATCTGAAATTAAAGCAAGTTGCTAACAAAACAACAATTCAACTATATGAAGACGAATAGAAAAGTCTTATTATAATTCTAATTAATACAATTAAGTATAAAACTAGCACACCAAACTCTAATGTAATAACCGGATTCCATCGTTATAGAAAAGCCAACGGGGAAAATTTTTGGGTCGAAAAACTTTTTCGTAGTAACTTGAAATTTTCCAACCTAGTCCAGATTCGGATGAAATCGGAATCTTTGAGGTGTAGTGAAATCTGGTAACAATCGGGTGACTTATTTATGATTTTGATTACATGAGTAGTTAGATAAGTCGTTAAGGCATCCGTACGACTTTACGAAATTGAATTCGGGTGAGTAGAACTCCCGGAATCGATCTTAGCGTGAACAATATTTTTTGAGCATCATTAGGTAAGGGTGTGTTGTGAAATGGGGGTCTTGTAATTATTAAAATAGCTCACTAGTTCCGTGCAAACCGCTGGGGCGGAATTTCTGCCCCTAGAGCGGGGCCGCTGCAGCGGGGTGAGGGCTGTTGTGGTGGGTTCGACGTGACTTAAGGTCATAAATAAACCCCCAAACGTACGTCATTATTCTGCACTTTTCGACTTTGAGAGCTGGGAGATGACCCCATACGACTTCTTGACTGTTTTTCACTATTCTTGAGGCTAAAGGTAAGCTTTTAACTCCCCGAAGCCATTTTTTGATCCGTAGAACGTACTAGAATGAGTAATTATCGATGGGGGAGGGTTTAGATCTAGATTCTATGGTGGAAACATCCCTTTTTTGGATACTTGGGATCATGGGTATGATCTAGGGTTGTTAGAATTGTTAGTAATCCTAGTAATTAATGATTGTTTATTGGTTTTCGTATTATATTGATTGTTTGTAGACCAAGAACAAGTGGAACAAATCCGAAATGGGAAGGATCAAGTTTCTTAGGGTTTCAAGCTTGTTTCGAGGTAGGTGATGGTTGTGATTCTGTGATTGTGTGATGTATTCTTGTTATTGCTTCATTGTAATGCATGCGTATGTGCGAATGTTGTGTTATTGATCACACTAATTGTAAATGAGCATGAATGAACAACTATGTGCCATGAATCACTTCTTGAATGCATGATTGTTGAGAATGTACTTGTGTTTGTGATTGTGGTGTGTTGAATGGATTGGTTGCCATGTTCCGGCATAACTAATTGGGATCAGTTGCCATGTTCTGGCATAAATATAGGATCGGTTGCCACGATCCGGCATAACTATTGGATCGGGTACCACGTTCCGGTGCACTAACAATTTGGGTTTGGGTCCCGTGAGAGGATCAATGATGTGTTATAATGTATATTGTTGAGCATGTGATATTCAATATTGTATATGTTCGATAAATTGCATGGTTATATTGTGGTAATGACTTGTTTTATGTTACACTTAGTGGGATAGCCGCGTGATCCTACCAGTACACTGTGATTGTGTACTGATATTGGACTTGCTCTTATTTTTGTTGAGTACAGAGCATCTTCCGGTGGCTATTGACAGACCTCGCTTAGAAGGTCTGTGATCGTTTGAATTCAAGGGTGAGCTAGTTCTTCCGGGCTGCCTTGGATTTTCTTAAGTCTATGTCCACATTCCGGACTTAGACTAGTTCTTTAGATGCTTCTTGTGTTAGTTGGGTTGTACCCATTTCTTGTTTAGACTTGGTCCATTGTTAGTAGTTTTGGTACATTGACTTTCAGGTTCTAGGTGTTACTTCCGCATTTGTTTAGTTGTTAGACCTTTTGTTGGAGTTTATGGGAACTCCCTATTTCTTTCTTAGCATTTAACTTGCTTCCGTAACTTAAATGCCTTAGTATTTTGATTAAAGTTGGTTAGCTAATTAGTATTAATGGTTCTCCCACCGGAGGGTTAGTGTGGGTGTCAATCACGATGGGCTGAGTCGTGACATCTAATGCTTCAGTAATTGAACTCTTGTCTATTTTCATGACTGTATAAGGGGAACTCACAACTTTCACCACAAATTGTGACATTGTTTCACCTGTTTAGAGCTCCTACACACAATAATTGTAGGAGTAGTAAGTAAAAGTTTTTCTTGGAAAAGTTAAATTTATAGGATAAAAATTACGGAAACATGAAAAGTCACATGGAAAATTGAAAGGTCAAATACTATTAAAATCAATATACTAAAAAAGATAGAGCATAAAATTTAATAAGATACATGAATCTACTTTAATTCCTTGTCTTTAAAGAATAATTAATCATTTGTATTTTTTTTTATTTGTGTGAGAAATTTGAAAGGTCAAGATTAAATATATAAAATTATAAAAGTGAGCTCCTAACTGAAGATGCATGCGCAAAAAATTGATGTAATTAATTATTTTCTGAAAAAAAAGAGAGCAGACATGCAGTGAATTTAATTGCAATATAAATGTTAAATGAATAAGATAGATAGATAATTAGATGTTTTAATTATATTTTAATATAAAATAGAGGCGAAATGACAATCCAACTTTGAAGATATATATATATATATATAAATATGAGTAAAATGATAAATATATTAAACAATTCATTGTAACTTACAATTTAATTAATGATTCTTTCATTGTCTTTCTAATAACCTACAATTTAAAATATAATTAAAGTATTATTATTTAATATTTAATTAATTAGATGTTTAATTTAGCCTAGGGGTGTATATATATTATTATTTAATATTTAATTAATTAATTAAAATTTTAATTTAGTGTAGGG
>JAJOOE010013398.1:0-11636 GCA_036250405.1 Solanum raphanifolium | reverse complement strand
TTATTAGGCCCTTCAATGAGTCTACCAGCTAATGGATAATAAAACACAAGTGTTTTAGATAATCCATCTTTGATAATTTTTGCTGGATCTTTACCTTCCATTAAAGAATTATATTTATAAAACATTAATAGAGAAACATGGAAACGAGTACTCCCTTGATCATCTACTTCAGAAAGATGTTTTATCTCATGGGGTGTTATAATTGATGGAACAACTAATTTTGGCTTGTGATGTGTTATTGAAATTGGCATAGTCTTGTGCGCCATACGTGTAACGTGTTATTCGATTTAATAGAATTTAGAGTGCTAATAACGATGAGTTGTTATTTTGAAATATGAATTATTTGTAAGCATTTGGAATGAGATTTATAGTGTCAATTACATTAAGTGAGAGATGTGTAATTGATCGTTATTCTATCACAAACACAAAAAAATGTGTGGTGTGGAAACGTTGGACTATCCAGCCGGCCATTCGTTTAAAAAAAATAAAAATGTTTAACACAAGAACTATTAAAATTGTTTTTATCTCAATTTCAACTCGAATTTATAAATAATTTTAACTTTTAATTACTTCGCATTATGATTTATAGTCAATTTCAAATATTTATGACTTATTTTACATTACAAATTTCGAAATTAGTTATTTCGTTAACTTCTTGTTTAGAAAGGAATAAACACGTTCATTCCCCATCTAGCTCACCAGAGATAAGGTTTTACGTCTCTCTCTTATATACTCCAACTATTTACTTTTACTTGTCCACTTTGAATTTTACATGTTCTTTAAAAATTAATATTTAATATGAGCATTTTACTACAATTCTCATATTAATTAATGTTATAGTGTTAGATTTTGAGAAATAACGAATGAATGTTAAGAATAAAAATATATTTCGAAAATAGTAGATAAGTAAAAGGCAATCCATCGATTACTATTTTATTGGTGATTAGAAAATATGTAAGGAATATGTATGTCCAACCATTTTTAAGAAAACGTTTTTCTTTCTTTAATTTCTTTCTTCGTGAACGTTACATTGATAAGTCCAAAAAAGAAAAAAATTATCAATGACCCTTCAACGTCAAAGTGTAATGATTCATATTAGTTTGATAGAATATTTCTATTTTTAATCAAACAAAGAAAAAAACAGATATGTGGGTTGTTAAATCAAATTAAAGATGAGAAACATGTGCCTTTAAATAAATACTACCCCTTCTGTTGTAATAAATTGAAAAGGAATAAATAATAACAATAATAATAATAATAATAATAATTATTATTATTATTATTATTATTATTATTATAAAATAGTTGGGGGCGTTGAGAATGTAAATCATTAATTGTATTAATATAGTTCCAACATATTAATATTTCAGAAAGATGTTTATTACTACGAAGTGTTACCATTGCTGTAAATATCCAACCATTTTTGAAAAAAAAAAATGTTGACACAAGCACGATTAAATTTAAAGGTATTAATATTTTTATAATTTAATTCTCTGATAATCGAAAATAATAATTAAACTAAAATAAATATATAACTACAAAAAAAAAATAGAAACTAACATGTTAATAAATAATAGAAAATTAATAATCATTCCAATTCGTATTCAACCTTAAAAGGATTGTCTAATTTTGAAATTTAATTTGGTTCAATTCAACTCAAGTTTAATCGGTATTATTATTATTATTATATTTTAATCACAATTTATACGTCATATTCAATCTTACAAAGGCTAAACATCCTTTTTAAGATCCCTTGTTAACTCAACCAAAACATCCAAATGTCTTGGCATTTCATCCTTTTATATATATTCACCCCGTATGATATTCATCTTAGCAAAATGTTAGAGAAAAATAAACTAAGAAAAATTGAATAATAATAATAAAAAAAATATATTACGTATTTCAAAAGTCTTTCGATCTTTAAAATTTAATTCCAATAAAACATAACATATACTTGATTTTTTAAATATCATACATAATTGACAAGTATTACTTATTAATGGGAAAAAGGGTGGAATATTACAAGCTTCAAAATTTTGATTTATTCACTCCCAAAACATACAAATGGAGAAAAAAAAAATTTACATCTTTAAAATTATATCGATTCCTTCACATTTCTTAAAGTCTTGTAGATAACTTCTTGAAATTTTTCCATGGCTTGGGGAGGCAAATTTATAGCTATCAAAATACCTTTTTCTCTCTTGTCATTTTTAACTTGCACCCCAAAACTAATTACAGATATAGCTTTTGGAACCCCACCAAAAATAGGCTTTCCCCATCCAAAATCAAATCCAATATATCTAATATCTGATATTTGAAAATTCAGTCATAGTCTAAGAGGTACTTGTACATTTCCAAAGAAAAAATGATTTTTGTATCAACTTGTCTTCAATAGATTCCCATGCAATTTTTGATTCAATTTGCTCATCAAATTCATGTAATACTTGGTAATGATCTAGCACTTAAGAGATCCCTTTTCCATACAGGTAATATAGAAGGTGTAGAAGCCCCTTGAATTAACTCACTTAATGCATTTAGAAACATTTTGAAGCCATATGCATCCATCATATATAGTGTGATACAGTCTAAATCCAACAACAAATCCACCACAGATAAAACGGGTCACCTATACATAGAGATATTCTGGTATAGTAATTTTACTGTGTAATAGTAGATTATTTTTTTAGGATAAGGCACAAGTAACCCCTAGACTATGACCGAAGTTTCAGAGACACACCTTAACTAAAGTAAGGTCCTATTACCCTCCCGAACTCATTTTTTTTTTAACTTTGTACACCTTTTATATCTTACGTAGCACACTCTGTGACTTCACACAATTCAGGCGCGTGGGAGATATTTAGATGTCATATAAGCCAAAAAGGTGTACAAAATTCAAAAAAAAAAAAAATGGGTTCAAGGGGTAATATGACCTTAGTTTAGTTAATGTATGTCTTTGAGATTTCAGTCATAGTCTAAGAGGTACTTGTACATTTTTCCTATTTTTTTTAATAAGAAAATCTAAAGAAGATTTATATAGAATGTTATTTACCTGAATTAGCAAAAGAGGGCAACCAATAATTCCTTCAGAACCAGGAACATTATGAAGTAGTAAATCTAAGTATGGACATGGTAGTTTAATAGAGTTACCTAATTTGTCAAGCTCTATATTAGCATCAGCTTCAATAAACATGATTCCTTCACTATTACAATTTACCATAAATTTTTTATTAAGTCCTTCAATGAGTTTACCAGCTAATGGATAGTAAGACACAAGTGTTTTAGATAATCCATCTTCGATAAATTTTGTAGAATCTTTCCCTTCCATTGAAGAATTATATTTGTAAAACATTATTATGGGAATTTGAAAACGAGCACTTCCTTGATCATCTATTTCAGAGAGATATTTTATCTCACTAGGTGTTACACTTGATGGAACTACTAATTTTGGTTTGTGATGTCTTACTGAAATTTGCATTGTGTCCCAAGCATGTATTTTTGGTAAGCATTTGGAGTTATATTTATAGAGTGTCAAGGTATCAAGAAGGAGCATACACTTATTAATTTCCAATCACTATTCATATTGGAGCCCGACTAAATCCCGATTCGCTCCGAAAAGTCCCATATTGAGAGATAAAGTGCTTCCTAACAAAGTTGATTCAGTATATGACTATATGATGATTAATAATTGGGGGATAAAGCGCTAACATAATCATTGTATATGACTATGTAAGGCACAAGTACCCCTATAGACTATGACCGAAATTCTAGAGACACACATTAACTAAACTAATTTTGTATACCTTTTGACTTACGTGACACACTCCGTTAGTTCACTTAGTAAAGGCATGTAGGAGATGTTTGGAGACCACGTATGCCAAAAAGATGTACTTACTTTGGTGTTGATTTTTCATTTTTATTTATCGCTACGCATCTAAAAGAAAGTGTAGCTATACTCTTTTTATCACATAAATATCTAGAGGATAAAGACTAACGAATTTCAAAGAAACAACTAAAGTGATAATTTAAATATATAATTTAGGCCAAATTTAAATACGTCTTTTAAGTATTTTGTCTAATAATTTCTGAAGACCCACTCCATTAAAGATTGGCAATACTAATATAATGTACAATAAATAAGTTAGGTCTGCTGCTTTAATTCCACAGATTTTAAATGAAAACCTTGAGTGAAAATCGGAAAAAAATTGTTGTGGGTCTTGTCCATACGTTTATCTTAAAATAGTAGAGGATTTATAAATAGACAATATTAGAGAGTCTCTAGATATTTATTTTCAAATATTTTGCTAAACTATTACTGTTTACATTAAGTATTCTCATATAGTTCAGACAATATTTGATTTTAATGTTTTTTCTTCAGTTATTTAAAACTAAAAATGCTTGATTAAGTCTTCTGCTAAGCAGTCAACCAGGCCAAGGATTCGCTTGGGAACCAACAATGATTCTTGAATGTCGGCCACGTCCAGGGTGTAGGCTTGAGGCGTGACAATGGGTCACCTAACTCTTTATATTATGGTCATTTGAAGTTTACCTTTATATGAACTCATATCAAATCATAGCCGATAGAAATACTTTGAACTTGATTAGGTGTTTGAGGTACCTTACGATCCTAAACCATATTTGATACACTTAGGAATGAACCTTAACACTTTTGTACAAGTATGCTATATATATCTCCAATTTGAATAAGCTTCAATATATTTCACTTTTAAGTATTACAACATGTCTCAAAAATTAACAATGGCAATGAGAAAGTAAAAGCAATTATTAAAGAGAGAAAGCACCATATATGTTGTTTCAGAATTACAATCACATAAGAATGTTACTAGGCTTTCTGAAAAAGAACTTTGGATATGTGATGGTTGATTGTTTCCTCACTAACATGTGCAGTGTAATAAAAAGTCTTAACAACTGCAAAGAATGTTTGTTTAATGTCTTGATTGATGTTGTTTGAGGAGGTGTTACTGAACACTAACTTTACAAGAGCTTGCATGTACAACTCAATGTCTCTAGCCTTTGAAGAATTTGAAATCTACAAACAAAAAAATATATATTTAATTTCACAAATTAATCATTCAATTTTTTATGAAAAGGAACTTGCGGTTGTTATTTTTTGAATGCACACATGATAAATTTCACTGCATTGTAATAACTTGCAAGTCGTATAAAAAACTAAATCACATTAAATAAGCCTAGTGTAACGAACTCGAACGGAAGTTATGATTTATAACCTGGCCATTTTGGAACTCATTAAGCATGTGACAGACTTTATTGGTGTGCTTGGATAATATCTCATCATGTGTCATATGGCCAGCAGCAAGATTAATTGTGTGCACTAGCAATTCTGCTTCTTCTTGACATGTAGTATTATTTAATGACATCAACCACTCTTCCCACTGCATTAAAAAATAAAACAAACAAGCAAAAATATTTAATTAAAACATTTTAAAATAAACAGATTTTAAAAGTTTTGCCAAATAGACCGACTATAAATAGGATAAAGTTAATGATGAATCTAATTATAATAAAATATCCTTGTATACTCACAACATTGTGTAGTTGGTGATGGATATCTATGCCTAGGTCTTGATAAGTTTCTTTTCCAAGTTGGTGCAAAAACTGATAAAGATTATTGAGAACCATGATTTCTTTTGTTTCATTACTGCAACAAAAAATTTAACTTGTCAAAGCTAAGTTTTGAGATATATAATCCAAGTCAACTGTCAAATAATGCATATTTAATTTGTGCAACTTGCAATGTATATTTTGTAAATTTGTTTCCAAAAACAATTATTATGAGTGATTTCCATGCTTAAACTTGGGAACATAATATATAGGGATGACAATGAGGCGGTGCAGATAGAGCTTAACCTGCAAAATATTTAATCCTCCCCGCATAATAACTTTTTTCATTTTCAAAAATGTTCTTGAACTATGTGAAATTGAACAAAAAGTTACTCGCTATTTTAAAACCAAACTATCAACCCATTAAGTAACAATAGGGGAATTCTTGGACTAAACTATAGAACATAGGGGTATTTTTAAACCAAACTATTAATTGAGGATATTTTTATTCAATTTTGCATAGTTCTAGGACATAGCTTGACATTTTTCGTATTGAATTTAAAACCTAATTATTAGCAGGTGAACCATAAAATTGAAATTTAAAGGACTAAGATGGATAGATATATAAATACCTTTTTTTTCTACTCATGTCACTATATTTGTTGAACTCCATCAACAATGAATTCCAAGTTGTAGCCTCTTGATTTATGTAGGATGTAATCATCTTACATAGTATACAAGATTTAGCCCATGCAAGTCGTTGTCTTGACTTCTCCACCTCAAATATACTTGAAGCAGCTAAGAAATAAGAAACTAGGACTTCCTTTTTGCTTATTCCAAATTGTTGAAAGTTGCACTTCTCAAACCACCTATTCATCGACTCATAAAATCACTCAACTAATAGAAATTATGCAAAAAAAATTCATGTTTCTTTATTTTGCAATAGAAATTGCGACTCAATTTTTAGCACTCTTTATTAATGTGTCTATTTATTGCGTCTAAAAGTTGTTTTTGTTGTAGTGTATACTCAAGTGATACTTTCGACCACTTACCTGACTTGGCAATATGTTATCGTTGTCAAAATCACTCTTGTAGTAAAGATATGACACATGGGCCTCACTCCATCTTCAAAAGTTAGCTAGTTTACGAGGTGAGGATTGTCTATATAAGCAGACTGTCAATCTATTCCCTAACTAATTTAAGACTTTAACCCACTCTAACAAATATAACTGGTGAAAAATCCAATGCTAAAACAATCTGCTTTGTACTTCCTGCTTTTAGATTTGTTTGTCTTACTTTCTTTTTCAATTTGTTTTAGAAAAGAATGTCTCTTTTATTTTTTGACAACTATTTACTTCTAATTTTCTACATGACATGTTTAAGACCACAAGATTAAATGAAATTTTAATACATTCTACATATTTAGTTTAAGACCACAAGATTCAAAAATCTTTTTTACTTTCTTAAACTCTGTATCAAATTAAAACCAAATAAACAAATTAAAACAGCTAGACTATCCTTGCTTATATATCAAACAAAAGTTTCTAAGTGGATGCTTACTCTTGCATAATCAGCCATTCAAAGCGATGTTGACTTTGACATCTGTTGTAATCTAGTTTTGCAGCTTCTAAATAAACATTGTTGCTCACATCTGGCATTCTACATGAATAGGCAAAATATAAACAATTGGCACATCTTATCCTATGATTATATACAGTATATTAACCAAATGAAAATTGACATGATAATATGTGGGTAGTTCAGTTTTCACCCTTCATCGAAAAATTATGTGGTATACAAAGGTTAAATAATGTTACTAGTTATTAGATGAGTGTATATTTAATAACTTTGTACACCTTAAACACAATTGAAAAGAAAATTTGCGTTCTAAACTAAATTTCTGGCTCCATCACTGTACGAGACAATTTAAATTTACTAGAAAATATATATTATATATGTATAAACATATTTTAAGTGGTATACATATACCTGTATAATGTCTTGCTGATCCAAATTTCATTTGCTCCACCATATTGATCAATGTATAGCCTAGATTCCACTCGAGGTAAACTAGCATACCATTGAAATTCTAGTGCATATTGTATCTATGAACAAATGTTTTAACAACATATAATTTAGTGAATTATTCAATGTAAAAATTAGTTATGTTGCTCAGAATCTCCTAAAATGTTGTTACACTCATATCAAAGTCTTTAAAAATATATTATACTTTTAAAGGATCTGATACGAATTTGTTGACATTTTCGAAGAGTTTTGAGCTTACCTCCCCAGGGATGTCCTTAGCTATAACCCATTTGTCTTTGGATTGATTGTTTGCAAGATATTGGTGCAAGAAATTGTATGTAAAATTATTTGCCTCTTCAAGAATCATTTCTCCAGGGAATAAAGCTTGAGAACATCTATAGAGATTAAACATAACTGTTGCTGACTTGTTGGATTCACCTCTTAGGCAAAAGAATTCATCACCATCTTTGAACTTGTTTAGCACATCTATGACAAATAAGAAATTGGATAAAGCCATCAATTAATGCTAATTTTTTTTTGGTTTCTCACTTGGAGCCCGCATTGGAGTCCTGACTAAATTCTGATCGCGCACTACAGGGTCCATTCGGGTTTGGTGAGATTTTCTCCGTACTTAAGGCTCGAATCTGAGACCTCTGATTAAGGGTAATGTAGTCTCACCACTGCACCATTACAACTCGTTTCGGTCTCTATCTTGTTTTAAATCATAAATTTCAATTTTTTTTTAATTTCTTAAACTTCATGCATGCACACAAACACCGCAACATAAATTAGGACAGAAGGAATAGTACTTATTTTGTGTTGACTTGCCTGGACTAACATCAAACCCATGTAGCCTTAGTAACCTAATAGCCATGCATGTAGTATCAACCTCACAAATATTTGAATTCCTTGCTGAAAAAAATCCATTCTCCTTGTCCCAATATCTATATATGGTTCAAGAACAAAATTAGACAATTGTCACAAGAAAATGAAGAAGAACTTTGGTACCAAAAAAAATAAATATTTTTTTTTGTAATGAACACACCTTATATTTTACCTGAAAACATATTCTAAAAGGTCCTTAATTTCTTCCTCAAAATAATAAGAGATTCCTAGCCGTTGTAATCGATCAATTGCCCAAAGTCTTGCTTGTATGTCAACTGGGTAACTAGGTGGAACTAAACATATATACAAGAAAAAAGTTCATTAGTTTGCTTGTTGTCTATTGTTACACTTGCATTAGAGTTTTTTTCTTCTATAACAACTCCATTGGTCCATTTTTTTGTTCATTATATTAACAAATAAAGAAGTATTGAAAAATATTTCTAAACTTAGCACAAATTATTAGTTTCGTTCCTGAATTATTGACAACCTTAAAAACAACCCTCTACTTGACTAACTAAACTTAAACATATATACCCCCGATATGCAACATAACATAACAAGTGACCGGTCTCAAACTCTTGTAGGAGCATGAGACTCTTAATAAATAGCCGAGAAAAGTGTTGAAAACACCCCTAAACTTGGTGAAAATTTAGGGGTGCATTTCACTCATGTTGCAAGATCAGGAGTGTATTCATATTCAGTTAAGATCATTTTAAGGTTGTCTATAGTTCAGGGATAACATTAATAATTCACACCGAATTTAAGAATGTTTTCAATACTTCTCCCTATTAAAAAATAAATGTCCAGTTTAGAAATCAAGAGATAATGAATCACCAAAAAAGCATTGTACCTCCTCCATTGAACTTTTGAACAACATTTTGAAGAAATGTCAAGCACTTTTCATCATTTGTTTCCATAAATGCAATGACAGTAGATGATGGGGATGTTAAGAATGAGCCATCCTCCATTTGAAGCTTCAAAAGCCTTTGCCAGTCCAAGTCCCTTAATCCTTCTAATGAAAACAATACTATTGTTGGAATGGTATGGATGAGATCTTTAGGAAATCTACAAGATAGAGATGTATCAATAAATTCTGAGCATCGTATCAATAAGATTGGGGGATTAAAATCAAATTTCATAACGAGATCTTAATATTTTTTTCTAATTGACATATATAAATTGGATAATAATAATATACTCAGTGTAAAATTATAAGTGAGGTCTGGAGAGAATAGAACGTGTGTAGACCTTATGAAGTAAAATGTAAACAACGTAAATTTTCAGTGAAAATATAATTTAACGTATAATAAAATTTGGATCAAGAATTTGAGAAATTAATATAATTATATCAAAAAAATGTTGCATTGAATTGATAAGTTGATATAATAATATTGAAATACTCAAAAATTGAAGAAGACACCAAAAGGTAAATTTGGTCTTTTTATAAACATACAATAATTAATTTTGTAAAATGCAGAAAGTTTGATTATTTGGAAGACTTTATAATCTATTTATATATAATAGGAGAAGAAAAAACGCCTACGTGTCAGCACCACAAAATTAGTAGAAATATTAAATAATAAATAACAATTTAAAAAACAAATTTTTAAAAAAAAAAAACATAAATTAGAAATCATTTTAAAAATGTTTACGTTAAAACTGTTGTATTGATTTCTTTTTCTTAATAAATTAAATATGTTTGTTCCTAATAAAATGCTAACTGTATAATTTTTTTTAAAATAAATTTTATAACAGTAGAAGTTATAGTTTATGAATTATCAAAATTAATTAATTTAAAATTTAAAACTTAAAAATCTATAATAGGAGATGAAAAACGCCTACGTGTCAGCACCACAAAAATCGAATTTTAAAATAATTAAATATAAATAATTTAAAAATAGTTTTGAAAATTAGTCCCATGTAACTGGAAAACTGTTTTTAATTTATTTTTTAAAAAAATTGTAACTTAAATACGGTAAAAAAAATTCCCACAAAGTTTGATGATAGCACCACAAAATTAGTAGAAATATTAAATAATAAATAACAATTTAAAAAACAAATTATTTTTTTTAAAAACATAAATTAGAAATCATTTTTAAAATGTTTACGTTAAAACTGTTGTATTGATTTCTTTTTTTTAATAAATTAAATATGTTTGTTCCTAATAAAATGCTAACTGTCTAATTTTTTTAAAAATAAATTTTATAACAGTAGAAGTTATAGTTTATGAATTATCAAAATTAATTAATTTAAAATTTAAAACTTAAAAATCTATAATTGGAGATGAAAAAACGCCTACGTGTCAGCACCACAAAAATCGAATTTTAAAATAATTAAATATAAATAATTTAAAAATAGTTTTGAAAATTAGTCCCATGTAACTGGAAAACTGTTTTTAATTTATTTTTAAAAAAAAATTGTAACTTAAATACGGTAAAAAAATTTCCCACAAAGTTTGATGATATTTTAACTGTACATTTAGTTTAATGAATATATATTAAATACGGTAAAAAAAATTCCCACCAAGTTTGATGATCTTCTTTAATAAACGTTTAGTATAATATATATATATATAAATTGGAAACATAATAAAGTTGAAAATAAAAATATTGCAAACATAGAATGAAAAACACGGTAAAAACATAAAAATAAAATTATAATAATTAAATAAAAATCTTATAAATATATATATTAAAAAATGAGAACATAGAAAAATTTTAAAATAAAATTACAAAAACAGACTGGAAAACACGGATAAAAAAAATGGAAAACACAGAAAAATTCAAATTAACCTACGTAGAAAAAAAAAAAGGAATAACATGACAAAGTGGTTATTTTTTATTTGAATTTGAAAGTGGTTACCTAAAATTACTCAACTGCTCATGTACACTTTATCTTTAAATGTTCATAAATAAATAAATCCAATTAAAAAGTTTTTTCAAAAAACTGGCATCTACATTCTACATACTAATCAAACTCACACAATTGCAAAATTGCAATGGTAAGGCAACACAAAGAAGTCACCAACATTCTTGCGCAGAGTAAGCAGTGTTTTGGGCATGCATATATGTGTCGCTCTACTCGTGTGAAGAGATCGTTTTTGATAAGTATGATTTAGTTACGGTCTCAATTGAGGACAATTCAGT
>JAJOOE010013393.1:0-11508 GCA_036250405.1 Solanum raphanifolium | reverse complement strand
GTGTAGTTTAAGTGTTAAAGTAAGTTGTGCGGCCAAGTTTAGGGGTTTTTTTATGTGTTTTCTCTTCCTACAATACAAAATAAAAGATTGGTTTCTAATCATACTTGGTGATCTGTTTATTATCTCAAGTAGGTACCTGGACTCCAAAGAAAGGAAAAGTAGCAGAACCAGGTTTCTGCGGCCACGCTCCTGGTAAAGGAGTAATCTAGAAGGAAATAATTAAGACTGAAGTAAGATATTAATTTTTCGGTGAGTGATAATAATGATGAAATAAGCAGTAACTGAGAGACCATGAAGCCACCGGTTTCTGTTTGCCACCATGTATCAGATATGGGGCACCTTGCATCACCTATCACATTGAAAAACCACCTGCTCAAAGACAAACAGAAACTTGAAGAAGGCAGCTCGTGGATGTCTTATTTAGAGGAAAAAGAACACACAAAAGATCTATATGTATAGTTGACACCTCCATGCACTTGGATTGATAGGCTCACCCACACTTCCAAGCACCCGTAAAGATTTGCGTGAATATCGAGAGACATGCTGAAAAGTCAAATAAACAAATATATATATATATAAGCTATGCCACTTGTATTTGTTGATATTAAGTTATAATCAATGTTTTAAAAAGCAAAAGCATGGAGTTTTATTTTTTCTATTTGATGAAATAAGTATATTATTATATGAATGGGAACACCTCACAGACAAGGTGCATATATAAAGCATGAAATTTTCATACCAAAGCATGAATTAATATGAATAACATCCAATCTGTAGTCTATGTTACTCGAACTCTTCAAAAATACAAACGGATGCATGTCGGACCCTTTAGTGCATTTTCGGAGGATCCAACGCGGGACATAAGTTGAACGAGGGATACACAAGGATGAATAAGGTAAATTATCTTTCCACTCTTTTAGAAAGATTACATTGACATTTCCTTGTTTTATTCATTTCCAAGTATCTTTCTTAATAGATGAAATCTTTTACCTTTTCTTTTTGGATAAAGTCTTAAATTTCATTCAAAGAAGAGCAAAACATGCCCGTATACAAGAAGTATACCAAAAAGATAAAAAGATATGGTTCTAGAAAAGACACCCAATATTTTGTACATCCTCATGGGAGCACCAAGAAGAAATAAGGGATAAGGGGCTATTCCTCAAGTATACGAAATCCTTACTCCCACAAAGCTCTCCTACTTTTCTCTCCGCATAGTCCATATAAGTTCTAGCGGAGCAACATCCCATGTTAAACATTGTTTCTTTCACAGTGTTCTCATCACTCACTCAAGTTCAAACTATCTCATAATTTCCCACCACAAATGAGATGTTATCCAATATACAAAGGAGGTGATTCACATCTTTAGTTGAGTCTTCACACATGATGCACCAACATAAGTAACCTTCCTCTTCCGCAAGTTCTCTACTATCAAGATCACTCCTTGCGCAACTAACCAAGTTAGAAAACACGCTTTCTTGGTACCCTAAGGATCCGTATCAAGATATGTCAAAAAGTTGACTCCTTAATCAAAAGCTTCTCGTACTTGACACAAAAGTCTTCATTTCCATGCCCCTAACTCCATACATCTTGAATATCCTATGAATTTCTTTGTTGGTGAAGCAAATCGACCAAAATATGAAATTCTTCAACCTCCCAATTTTGCAAGTTTCTCCTAAACCTCAAAAATCTTAAAATCACTTCTATCCATTGTGGACTCAATAATTGTAGGATTGATGTGGTTTTTGTGCATGAAATTCTTAGATGTTTGGAAATGTAATTCTCAAAATGTTGTTCCACCACCATCCATGTCTCCAAAAACTCATCCTATTCCCATCACTTATCTTGAATGAAATATTCCCATAAAGTTCATTTCTCATATAAGAGTTAAAGTAGTTTGTTAAGCTCTCTATTACCCAATATTGCAAATTTCTCATGAACTCGTACGAAAGCATAAAAAGTGCCTCAGATACAAGAAACTATATGTCATGGACAAATATAAAATGCCTTTCCATCAAATCAATTCTTCAAGTATATAAATAATCATGAATGCCAAGCCAATCAATCTTTTCTTTTTCTAAATTTAATCATAAAAAGAACACCCGATAAATAGATTTTTCCATTTCCTTGAGTTATATTTTCAGGCTTTTCATGCATGCTACATGATACCTCAATAGGACTTAAGCTCTTGTACAAAGCCAATGAGTGCTTGTTGTTTGCGTAACCACTAGACCAGCTCTATAATTGCCCTTTAAACGATGGTAATTCTAACTACATACAACGAAAAGTACATTCGCAGTACCGAAAACAACCATCTAGATATCAATGAAAATAAGTAGACATATACTTGCCTCGTCTCCCTCACGCATCAGAGATCTCACTAGTGTTGGAGCTGTATAAAATATTGAAACCTTATACTTATCAACAATATCCCAACAACGCCCGACATCGGGATAATTTGGGGCCTACAAATAAAAATAACAAAATGTTAGAAAGAAGATGCTAGGCAAGTGGAAGCCCTGCCTTCACAAGGTTACACATTTTTATCAAACTGTATGTTGTTCCCAAATTGTATTAAAGATTGTGAGTAATTCATGGAAAATCATTTTATGTATTAGATTTCTACCTTTTGGCGATCTGCTCGTATATGAGATATTTCTCATTATTAATAAAACTATTTAATTTATAGAAAAAATGGAAATACAAGAGAAAGAAAACTAAAATTAAATTATTCAAACTTGTCTTTTATTTAAACTATTTTTGCTAAATGCTTTCACTTAATCAAGATATATTTGGACAAACAGGTTATGTTTGGTAATAATAAAATAAATACCCCTTCAAAAACCACAACAGTTGCTCCATTTAGCAAAGGTCCATAGGTTACATAACTATGCCCAGTAATCCAACCACAGTCAGCTGTACACCTACAAATATTGAAAATATCCAAGTAAAATGCATTTCAAGAATTTTGACCTAGTTTTAGAATAAAGAACTAAAGTATAGAAGAAAGAGTAGTTCTTGGAATTACCAATATATGTCTGTCGGCTTGTAGTCAAATGCATACTTGAATGTAGTAGCAGTGTACACCATATATCCTCCCGTTGTATGCAAGACACCCTTAAAATAAAATGAAAAATATAAGACATTAAAGATGTGAAAAAAAAGAGTGCAACTCCAAGAAGCATGAAACCTTAGGCTTTCCGGTACTCCCACTAGTGTAAAGCAGGAAAAGGGGATCTTCCGCATCAACCCACTCCACATCACATGTTACTGGATATTTCAGAATAACATCCTGGAACCACGCAAGCAAATTGGACTCAACTGATCAATAAGGAGTGAAATCCAGAAGGAATACAAGAGCTTAGCAGCCTAATGTTGACTGTATGGTCCAGATATACAATTGTCATGTACATTGGACTATAAAAATAAGGTAAATTGACAAGACACATACAAGGAGAAGAGTTGTCATCCAAAAAAATAAGGAGAAGACAACAATGAAAAACATAAAAAATGTTTGCAGTTGTGACACCCAACATAACTGTGTGCTCATTAACAGAATCCACAATTACTTAATATATCTGCCAGACAACCAAGCTCATTACAAAATTCAGAGTTTTGTACATATATCTTGCAAGCAATAACTCTTCTGAACATCTGCAGAAATCGACATTACATTTAGAAAATGAAAAATATTTACATGAATCCTAACTATGAGGAACAAAAGAATATAAGAAAGGTATGTCTGAGAGAGATCTCTGCAACTACAGAAGCTTCAAAGTTAAAGGGGTATCAATTCTCTAATTAAGCTAGGTATTGCTAACCTGCCACCAAATGTCTCTCCCCTTGGTCCATTTAGTCATTTCCTTTTTCATTGCTGAATCATTTTCATATGTCAAACACACATCTGCAAGGTGAAATAAGAAATGGAGATGGAAACCTATAAACCCTTGTAATGTAAACATATGTTGTAAAAATAGATTTCCAGTTAATGAAAAAGAGATAGATATTGGGTGCATAGTCCAGAGTTTCAAACTGTGCGCTAGCTGGCCCTCGGTGATTTCTTAGTTATAAAACCAAAAAAAAGATGTATATAATCAACCAAGTTTCTACACCGGCCTCCTTCACCCTCAACAATATCAATTACTATTGTGAACACAAAAACCTATCTCTAAAGTGGAGCCTAGTTTAAGTTGTCAAACAAGTGATGATTGAATGAAAGAAAAACCACTAGTAGGGATATGGATGGAGTCTCGCTCAGTAAAGAGAGTTGTAGGCAAGAAGCAATTCCCTATCTTGGCCGCATGCAAGCTTCCTTAGAAGACTCTGAAGCTTTTTCCTTTTTTAGAGAGTCAGTCTATTTTTCGATAAAGTGAATGCTTGAATAAATAATCCTACACACATACATGGTTTTCTACGAGAAAAGGCATCCAACGCAGTCAGGCAAGTAAGCACCACATTGTTAACATTCTCTCTCGTATTCTAGTATATGACGTACCAACTAATGCAAATTGTCCTTGTCACTTTTTTTTTTTGAGAAAGATTGTCACTTTGTTCTCAACTCTTCTCACCTCCTGGGCGAGACAAGCTACCTTTAGCTAGGAGCCTCTTTTCCTTCTGCTCAGCTCCCCGAAAACAACGTTCGATTTGCATGTGTTAAGCATATAGATAACATTCCTTCTGAGCCAGGATCAAACTCTTCTTTTGAGTATGATTGGGTTTCTATGCTTTTCCCAGATAATGCGGGTTAAGAGTGAAGCTATCGCGCCTAAGGCAAAAGACTTTGTTCGGCTCGATAGGTGGCAGGCTCAGAACAAGAGGATAAAGACAAGGGGGAAGTTTAGTTATTAAGTTCCTTTATTAAGGTAAGGATAAGATAAAGAGAGGAAATATATATATAACTATTATTTAGTTAGACTAGTGACCAATAGCTAAAGAAAGTGAAAGAAGTAGAATCAAGCCATTCATCTGAAAAAAGCTTTTTGCTTTATTTGCCCAATGGGCTGAATGGAGGAAGGAATGCGCTTTTGAGTTTGATTGGTGGAGATGGATTCAGCGACTGCTGAAAGACTCAAAAAAAAAATGAAAAACATCGATACCGACGGCAGCAAACCCTGGATGCCCCGGACCATTTTGAAGTGTTGGCTAAGATCAAGCTCATCTATCTCATGAGATAGATGCTGTCTTTTTGGTCTTGGGGCGATCCCGGCAACCCCATGCCGAAGAAAGTAGCCGACTATCATCAACCAGAAGCCACTCTCCGGGGAACCCACTTCGGACTACTTATTCCCATTGAGTGTTATATACTCCCCTATGTCTTGTATATTCGGGAGTACTTTAGCATCTTCAATAGTCAACATTCCTTTTGCATATCCATAGTTTTTCAATAGGCTTCTGTACTTTCTAGAAGCAGCAGATGATAAGGCAGCCTTCAAAGTAGATAGCATCACCCAGTGATTCCAAATAGATTCATGAGCATATATTCCAGAGTTTGTTACCGCATAAGAGATGTTTATATTCTGTTTCATGCTTCTTTAAGCAGTTTGAACCACTTGTGATGCTCTCTTAATTTGTATGTTGATGCTCAATAATTTGGTCTCAATTCATTCATGAGACCTAACCTAAAGCAAAATATGTATACCCCTTTATGAAGAATCATTTACTGCCATTGCCAGTTATTAGCTCTCCGTTCTTCTTTATTAAGTCTTCCCATCCAATATTTGCATCATCCCCAATGATAAACCAAGAGAAATGAGCAACATCAGGCCAAATGGGTAATGCCACATCTTGGGTGGGGGCTAATACTGCTTGCTACTCTAAATTACCATCAGTGTGTCAAATATGACCACGTATCTGTGCAAATAACATTCTAATTGGTCTTCAACTTGAAGAGTAAATGTTGTCCAACCAATCAACATTAGTTCAATTAGGCTGAAATCTCGTTACTCCCTGGACTTATGTTGTGAATGTAAAGTCTACACATCTCCCTTTTGCTGATGGTGTAAAGCACAAATAGTAAATTATAAACAATATATGCCCTGTACAAGTATGACGATCAGACTGATCAAATTGAACAGTCCAAGATCCTATCTTGTTCTCTTAAACCCTCCACTTTGTGTAATGATTTTTTACATGGATTAATTTGCCCGTTTAATCAGGAAATGGAAATCACAATGCATCGCTTGGCATCCGATCAATAATCTACTAAGACGCCACTGTCCTAAAACTTCACCACTGTATGAAAAACTATGATACTTATTTGTAATGAGGTAGATAATTTTATTGTTAATTTGAAAATCTCCTCTATACAAGTAACAAAAACATACCCAGTGAAATCCCAACAGGCCACAAGTGAGGTCTGGGGAGGGTAGAATGTACACAGACTAAACCACTACCTCGTAGAGGTAAAGAAACTGTTTCCAAAAGACCATCAGCTCAGATGTCCTCTATACGAGTAGTATATGAAAAAATAGAGAATCTACAACATAATATGAATCTCCACAAACAACACCCAATCTTCTGTACACATTGGAATTTAATGGGTGCACCAAAAAGAAATTAGGAATGAAAGGTTATTCCTCAAATGTGCATAGTCGTTCTTTACCCATCAAAAGCTCTCCTATTTCTTTACATCCACAAAACCCACGTAAATGCTAGTAGGAAACATCCCACTTTTTGATACATCAATTTGATTTACGAGTAGACAAGTGAGTTGCTAACCAATTTACAAGATATTCGACTGGTGCAAATTACTTCCTGCACCATGAAAGTCCACTTTGTTCATTTGTGAAATAAATTTTTGGAAAGATATGGTTTATCCCAGTAAGAAAGCATATTCTAGTTAATTCGTTAGTGATTAAAATAATCAACACACGCGAATCCCAATTGACAGCCACGAAAATTGAAGTTGTCAACAAAAGATAATGACAATGAACATGTAATGATGGGTTTGACAAGCGTTCAATATTTGGCTCATGAAATTATAATAAGTGTTTGCTACAAATTGCACTATAAAAATATTGAGAAAATTAAATGAAAATAGAGATTTGATTATCTTCTCACCTGTAACGATGCCCTTCTGAGCAGATTCTAGAAGGGCACTATCAACAATTTCTTTGAGATAAATAATCTTGGACCCCCTCCTAACAGCATTGCATGTTATGACAACCTTTGGTCTGCAATCTATGATCCTTTGAGCAAGAGATTCAGCTGAGAAACCAGCAAACACAACCTGAAGTATAAAACAACCTGGATTATGATGTTTCCTACCCTATGTATCTAGTGATTACAAAGGAGGACGATATGAAATGTTGTTTGCTCAAATTAAAGGTCATTGTTCACTTAGTAAGAATCAATTTGACAATTTTATGGAGTGAAATTGGACGATAACTTATGTGTGGTTTTAAAGACAAATATAGGCATTGGAATGCAACGCTAAGAAGAAAGCTTTAAAAAGAATCCAAATTTAAATGAAAAAACAAGTCCAAAGATGATGAAGATTTAACTCAAAAAGGGGAGCGAACATTCAATTTGAAACAAAAGAGAATATAAATTAGACTAACTATTACCGAGTGAATGGCACCAATACGAGCACAAGCAAGCATTGCAATTGGTAGCTCCATAAGCATGGGTAAGTAGATGACAACTGCATCACCCTTGTGAACTCCAACATCTTTCAAATAATTTGCTAGCTGGTAAAAAACAATATTAGAAACTTCTACTATATTTTTGCACATTGTTTTATAAGAGGAAAAATTAAAATATACAAGTTTGTATGTGGAACAGGACGAAGAATGTAAAAGAAAACCTGGCAAACTCTAGCCAAGAGTTGATTGTACGTCATAGAACTATCAAGACCAGGTTCATTTCCTTCCCAGTAAATTGCTGTTTTTTCACCCTTTCCAGACTCGATGTTTCTATCCAAGCAGTTGTAGCAGATATTTGTCATTCCACCCTTGAACCACTGTTAAGAAACAATGGCGGACACTCAGAAAAACAAAAGTTGGTAACAAGTTTTTGAGAGATAAAATGGATAGGTCACTGACCTCGATCTTGATTTTCCCCTTTCGAACATCAAAATTCTCATGGTAAACCTGCTGGCCCCATTTCTCTCTCCAGTAAAATTCTGATGCAATGTCAGACCAGAATCCTGAGGGATCGTGGACCGACCTTTGATACATCTCCAAATACTAAACAGAAGATTGAAGGGTCAAAATTTTCCATGATAAGGTCTAATTGGAAGCAAGTCTTAGATAGATAGATTGAAGAAAAGATGATGAGGTATGGAAGGAACCTTCTGAGGAGAAGAAACATGAGCCTGGCTAGAGAAATCTTCGCTGGGAAAGACGAGATCATCCTCCTCGGAAGCAAGTGCCTCGCCTAAGATAAGAGCATTCAATCTGGTTATCCTGCCGGCTCCGGAAGGCAAGTGGGCCATGGATTCCACATGGCGCAAGTGATTGGATGCCGTCAAGTTCTTCCTTGGACTAACAGTAGTCGATGACGACAATGAAGCAGTGAACGGGTCTTCCATCCTCACCAAGGGACTGCCCCCGAATTCAGACGGTAAGCGAGAAAGGAACGTGAAGGAAGGCCTCTTGACGCTGATTGACGGTCTGTTCAGCGGGGACTTGGCAGTGGGAGAGATCGGAAACAGAGATTTTGAAGTATAAATACAGCTAGTGCTGTTAATAATAGTGGTATTGTTGCTATGATGGGTCATCCTTCCTTCCATAACTATTTTTATGGTGCTTCCCTATTTAGCAGGGAATACTTGTTTTCTACTGGAAAAATAATGAAGCTGAAAAAACTTCTTGTGTGCCTTTAAGTTCTTTGTTTTTATTATTTTAGGAAAATGGATTAAAATCCCTATAACTTATTTTGTTGTTTTCATACTCTAATCAATAAATGGCTAAAATTGCCTTTTGTTTTCAATTTCGGCTTAAGAAAGTTTTGAATTCGTCCAATAATACGATGAATCCGCCAATGAAGACAAGATGATAATGAAGAATCTCCCATTAAAGGAAATTTCATCAATATGATATTTTTAGCATGGAAGATTAAGTTTTCATCCTTTTTTTTTTTTATGAAATCATGATAATGAAGAAAAAAAATTGAGAAGGGTGAGTCTAACTTGAAGACATAAGAAAAAACGATTAAAAAGTGATAACGACATGGATAGCATGGATTGCATAAAAGTTTTAGGGGAGCTTGATGGACACAAAGTAAAGACATACAATGTGTGGAATGTCCACCAAAATTACGAGAAAGAAGAAAGAGGTAATTTGTGTAATTGGTCATCTCATAATTTCAGGAATTCACAAAATAATGCAACCAAACAAGGTATTTATCTCATTAAGGGTAAAATTGTAAAGAATGTGTCTTCTTTATTTTATTAGTATAAATAGTAGTCTTTTTATTTTGGAAGACTTAGACTATGTGGATTATGAATGTTAAATGAACAAACTTTTTCAAGAGTGTAGTTTAACTGTGGAATCTCTTTAGGTTAGTCTAGCTTAGGGTGTTTGGTATGAAGAAAAACATTTTTCGGAAAATATTTTTTCCTATTTTCTCATGTTTGGTTGGGTAAAATGTTTTGGAAAATGTTTTCCAAATCAACTCATTTTCCTCAAATTCAAGGAAAATGACTCCCCTTCAAAAATTAAGGAAAACATTTTCTAAAACTTTCCTCCAACTTCAATACAATTTTTTTGTTGAAAAAATAAATTTAAAGCTTTTTTTAAAATATATTTTTCAACTTCAATTTTTTTATTTTTTTACCTCACCCTTACCCCGATCCTCCCTCCCTCCCGCCAGCCCCCTGCCCCTCCCCCCCAAAAAAATAATTTAAAGTTTGTTTTTAAAAATTATTTCCAATTTCAAAATTTTAGTTTCACACCTACCCTCACCCCCCCCCCCCCAAATTTAAAGTTTGTTTTTAAAAATTATTTTCAATTTCAAAATTTTATTTTCACCCTACCCTCACCCTCCCCCCCCCCAAAAAAAAATAATTTAAAGCTTGTTTTAAAAAAATACTTTCAATTACAATTTTTTGTTTTTCACCCCCCACCCCACCCATATCCTGACCCCCCCACCCCCCCCGCCAGCCCCATTGCCACCCCCCTCCCCAAAAAAGTAAAATAAATTTAAAGTTTGTTTTTAAAAAAATATTTCCAATTTCAAATTTTTATTTTTTCACCCCACCCTTACCCGCGACCCCCCCTCCTTCCCATCAGCCCCCCACCCCCAAAAAAAAATTAAGTTTGTTTTTAAAAAATATTTTTAATTTCAAATTTTTATTTTTTAACCCATCTCACCCCTACCCCACCACCCCACCCTCCCAAAAAAATTAAGTTTATTTTTAAAAATATTTTCAATTTCAATTCAAAAATTATTTTCTACTCTCTAGTAAAAATAAAAGATATTTTCTCAAAAATAATTTTCATTCATAAATCAAACACTAAAAAATCTTTTCCGAAAAATATTTTCTAGTGACCAACCAAACATGAGAAAATAAGTCAAAAATCTACTTGTTTTCCAGGAAAACATTTTCCTTCATACCAAACACACCCTTAGTGTAGCTTAATCTAGATAAGTGATGAGTGGATTCTCATTGTTGATTTAGGACCACTTGAGATTGTTCATTTGTGGTTTTCAATTTGAGTTGTTTCTTTTCGAATTCAAGTTTCTCTTCTTTATTGGTTGATTGTTTATTCAATTAGTCTTTCTTTATTCTCTTCTCATCTTTTATTTCTCACCTATCTTACTTTTGTGTTGTTTAATTACGCATTTGATTTTAATTTATTTTTATTTAATTTCAATCTTTTTTCTCTTTTTTTAACGTAAAACATTTGTTTTCTTTTTTCTTTAATGTCAAACTTTTTCTTTTTTTTAATGTAAAAATTATTCATGATTTTTGTGGTGTTGACACATAGGCGTTATCACCTCTCCTATATATATAAATAATAAATGGACCCAAATGAGGTCAAACTTTTTGGCTAATGAAGTAGTAGGTAATTAATGGTATTAAATTATCCAATAATATAAATTTTAAAGGTACAGCTATAAAAGAAGAATGTACAACACTATCAAGCACATATCATCCAACACTTGTCATGTGCTAAGTAGTAGATATTCCTACTTATTATATATAGTAAATTCTCTTCTCATCTCTTATTTCTCACCTATCTTACTTTTGTGTTGTTTAATTACGTATTTGATTTTAATTTATTTTTATTTAATTTCAATCTTTTTTCAACGTAAAACATTTGTTTTCTTTTTTCTTTAATGTCAAACTTTTTCTTTTTTTTAATGTAAAAATTATTTATGATTTTTGTGGTGTTGACACGTAGGCGTTATCACCTCTCCTATATATATAAATAATAAATGGGCCCAAATGAGGTCAAACTTTTTGGCTAATAAAGTAGTAGGTAATTAATGGTGTTAAATTGTCCAATAATATAAATTTTAAAGGTACAACCATAAAAGAAGAATGTACAACACTATCAAGCACAT
>JAJOOE010013388.1:0-23828 GCA_036250405.1 Solanum raphanifolium | reverse complement strand
TCCTGGGTCTAGCAAAGCATAAACATTAAAGTTAAAGACTTAGATCATACCAATGACAACATCTAGCGAATCTTCTTTTTCTTGGCGACTAGTGATGGCATAAAGACGGTTTCCTCCTCCGCCTGCCCCTAAAGTAGCTCCTCTAGATGTTGCTCTGTCTGGCGTATCAACTGAAGAAGACTGGGCTCTATTGCCCTCATTACCATTACCTTGCCTGTTCTCAGGACACTCTCTCATAAAATGACCATTCTGGCCACACTTGAAGCAGCCAGTGGAGCCATCACGACACGTCCTTGAGTGGTTCCTACCACACTTAGCACATGCAAGAGTCCCATTACCTCCTTGTGCAACACTACCTTGAGACTGTGTTGAGATTCCGTAACGAGTAGATACTTCCGCAGGAGCATAATATATTTTCTGGTTAAATACATTACGAGATGTTTTTCCATACTTTCCGCATTCAGTTCTAGCTATTTCTGCACCTTCTAATCGACCTGAACAACATATACAACATATACACGTCTAGCTCTAAAGTTCTGACTATTGTACTCATTTTTGTTCTTTGGTGCAGGTGCACTAGCAGATGATGAAGCAAGTCTCTTCTGCTTATGTTGGAAAGAAGATCGGTTTGCATTACTCTTTTGCTGCACGGACTCATTCCTTGATGTCTTAGCCCTTTTATTGTTAAACTCTTCACAATCCCTCAGCTTGTCCTCCTCAACTTGTTGCACATGAATTTTCAGCCTTGCTATGTCCATGTCACCTATTAGCATGGCTGCCTTACCTTCCTTACTTGACAGACGAGACAACCCAGCAACAAACAGATTTGTCTTACTCCTCATATCCGCAACCATATCCGAAGCATAACATGATAGTTAGGTGAACTTCAACACATACTCATGAATGCTCAAAGAATCCTGCTTAAAAGTGAGGAACTCTCGTACCTTTGCTTCTCTTAGCTCACGGGGAAAGAAATGCCCCAAGAAGGCCTCATCAAACAAAGCCCAGTTGACAATCGGTTATGTACAAACACGAGTTAGAAAGAAACTGTATAGAGATGAACTCTATCATACGAAATAAGTGTAAAAGAAGTGAGATAGTTCCTAAGTGTCGCAGCCTTCTAATTATAGATGTGGTACGCTTCATACTGATAAATAGAACTCTACGGACATGACTTTATAGACTCCCTAGGACTCTTGAACTCTATGCTTTGATACCAAGTTTATTATGCCCCGAGCCTATACCCTGGGCGGGATTAACACTCGAGAACCATTGTTGGCCCCAAATGAACCCTTGACCTGACTTACTTACTCAGCGGAAGACTTTAAGCATTAAGAAAAGAACTCAAATGTAAGATAACTCAACCGTCTCAAACTAAACTCATAATGTTTTAGAAATAAACATTTAACTTAGCCAAAGTGACAACTCAAATCTGAATATAAGCCAATAACTAGTTAAAGACAAATGAACTAACTGACTGTCTATCTATGAAGCCTCTAAACCTGAGATGGATGTCGGGACAGTACCCATGACATCCTAATGAACTAAAATACTGAAATCAATAAAAGGGATCCTCCGGAAAGCAAGGAGGCTCACCACCAGACTCTGAGTACTCAACTGGATCAACGATGCGCTGGATGCTGATCCTGGTTACCTATGTCTGCATCATAAAATGATGCAAGCAAAATAGCATCAGTACATTGAATGTATGAGTATTCGAGGGGAATACTAAGCATAACATAAGCTTGAAAGAAATCTGAAAGAAACGCTTACCTTGGCTTTACTCAACTCATTAACAACTTAACTCAATATAAAGAAATAAAACACATGCAATATATAGAAAGCCTTTAAAACAGTAGAAAACAACTTCGTTTGTTAAAGAAAATGCGATAACAAACTCAATTTTACTCATATAATAAAGTAATATAGTTTTATGTGGGAGTTTCTCTAATCGACAACCACCACTATGAGCCTAAGTGGTGATATAACGTCCTGGCCACGCTGCCATAACTATCCTATACTTTGCCGTCATATAGAATGCCTTAACTAAGTGGATCCACTAGTCTATGCTAAAAAGCACTGAGTAGTCATCTAAAAAGTATGATCCTCTCTACCCATGATGGCTACATGGTTTGTGGGGGCTGTGAGTTATCTGAACTCTGCCCTATATCGGTGCTCAATACTACTTCCAAAATATACCAGCTCATATGTTTAAAAACATAACTTCTTTCTTTGGTTTGAGATAATTACTCAAAACTTAGCTTAAATGCCCTTTTGGAATCGATGTTCCCTTTCTTGCTCAAATGTGAAAACATTTACTCTTCAACTGAAACTAGCTCAAAGGCTCTTTTGGAAATCAAGGTTTCATTTCTTCTTTAAATGTGAAAACATTTACTCTTTAATAGAAAACTAGCTCAAAGGCTCTTTTGAAAATCAAGATTTCCTTTCTTTTTTAAATGTGAAAACAGTTTACTCTTTGGGAATACATAGTATCGATATACTATTTTGAAGAAATGAACTTCAAACTTAACTCTTTACTTCACTCAAAAGTTAAGTCTTAAAATAAAGTTAAAATATTTGTAAAGGACTTTTGGAAGACTCTATGAACTTCTCTTAACTTGGCTCTTAACTTCTCTTGACTTGACTCTTAAATTTTCTTGAACTGAATTATGGATTCAAAGATTGTGATTTGTGATATGAAAGATCTCATGATGTTTAGGAGTGTTTTTAGATAGTTAAACATGAGAAAAGATCAAGAAATCACTGTTTGGACACAAGTCCACAACACAGAGATGTATTTAAATTTTTGGTCGCGAAAATAACTTTTTTGAGGCAGAACGGTTCGTGACCGCTCTGCTCCGCGAAGGAGGATTTTCCCAATCTGAGGAATAGGTTTGCGTCGCGGACCTGATACCCAGATTCTGTTGACTTTTTCCTTATTCGTTGTCTGACCCCAATTCGCCTAAACTCAGTTCTTTTTCTCAAATTCCCTTTAGATTCAAATACCCAGTGTATGTACATAAGAATCTAACTCAAAACAACTCTAACAATCGACCTTAAACTCTCAAGAACCACTTAATCTCCTCCCAAATTCAAGAACGAAAGCAATTCAAGAATATAAGTCAAGAACATCAAAGTCTCAATCTTTTAGGATGAAAATTGTACTGAAATAAACATGTTTGGCGCGTGGGTGAACGAACCCAATGTTGTGTGAACTGACATACCTCGTAGGGATCACTCCTTGACGAAATCCACAAGCGATTCTTGAAGATCTTGACGATTCTTGCTCCTTCTCCTCTTCTTTTTTTCTTGTCTAAAACTAACTCAATATTCTAAAAGCGTAAACTAAATCCTATCAGTTTAGACCCCGATTAATTAACAAAAACGAAATTAAGTCATGGGTTATGGAAAAGACCATAATGCCCTTCTAAAACCCGTATTAGATTTTTCTTAATTGAACAACCCAACTTCCAATGGGCATATCTTACTCATACAAACTCAGAATCACACAAACTCGGTGGTGTTGGAAAGATAATTCCAAGATCTTTCCTACAGTATCTAGAAGAACACCTAACTCATCCTGAGCTAGGAGTTATGGTTGTTTGAAGTTGACTAAAAAACTCAACTTGACATACGTAACAAATTTTTTAGATATTTTTATTCTTTCCATAAATGACTATTTCCAATTCTAACTCTTTCTAGTTCTTTCATTAGTGGGATTTTACATTATGGATCAGATTTGGGCTTATGCAAATGGACTCACCTGAGGCTCTAACTAAGTTAAATAATAGGAAAATGAAATTAAAACCCAACAGCTAAATCTGTCAAGGCCCAATGTAATTTAAGCCCAACTAAGGAAAAGGGAAACTAGGTGAATCACCTACTTTGACCTTTTGAGCAGCTTGATGTACATAAGCAGGTGCATCACCTACTTGACCAATTAGTGGCTGAAAATGAAGCTAAAAAGAAGGAAGTTCTAGAGGATATTCTTAAAGGTGAAGAAAGCTGAATATAAGATAAATATTGGCTGCTATTCTCACTCATTTTTAACACACAAAATTGAGAATTAACTCCAGCTCTCTCTCTTTTCTCTTAAGAATTAAAATAGTAGCCTTAAATTTCTTCTAGGGTTCTTGAAGAAACCCTCTTCTCTGCAAGACAAGGCAAGTGAAAACACTTATGGATTTAGGTTAATTCTCCCATGGATGATTAGGAAAACATGCTCAAGTATAAATATAAAGACAGAATATTTCCAGAAGCTACTGCTCACTTCCATGGTTATTAAGATACCTTTCTCTTCTTCTTTGGTTTAAGTGTGAAGGGAAGTTGAAGTTCTTGAAGATTCCAAGTTTAAAGGGAAAGTTGCATAAATTAAGGTAAGGTGACTGCCCTTTTTTTTGTCGTCCTTATGCATGAGTTTGGATAAGGAATTACATGTGTGTTGCTATTAAGAACTTAAGGGGTGGTGAGTTCAGTATTTGGTTACTATGATAAAGAACATTCTGGCTGTTTTATGTGTATATGTGGGGACTGCATGGTTGATGTTGGGAAAAGGTGTGAATATTTTATATGGAAATATAGGAGGGGTGGTGATACACCACCAAACTGAATGTTGTGTAGGCTTACTACTCACTCCACGTTGGTATGTGGATGTGATTCGAGGAGAAGTAATTGAACAACGCCCTTGACATGATAAATTATAGGCCCGCTATTGGGCTACCATTTTGTGAGGTTAGGTAGCCAAATCTTATTTTATTTTGATAATTTTTTAATTCTAATTTCGCACTTAATGAAGATCGGAATCTGAATCATTCAGAATTCAATCCATTAAATGCATTTGTTTTTCTCTAACTTTTACCACTTAATGACTCTTATGAGATTTGATTCGAACAGATCCGTAAAGGGATCTAAAGACCATTCAACGTGTTTTTAATCAAAATTTTGTAAGACAATCTTTCACAAACTGCTCTTTGAACTTTTTTTTTGCTAAAACTCTTTGAAATCATTAACGTAGAGTTTGTTTGGAAAGTCGGAATTGGTGTAATTACTAGGGTAGTAATTACAAGCCTAGTAATTACACAACCTAGTAATTACATTGGCCTATGTGTTTGCAACAATGTAGGTGCAGTGTAATTATAGGGTACCGTTTGATTGCATAAGTGTAATCATAAGGTTATATTGAATTTTAAAAACAAAAAATAATTATCTAAAATTAAAAATTTATATCAGACAAATAAAGACCTTTATAAATGATATTAAATTGAGTATTTAGCATATATATTGTCTTTTGAAAATATATAATTAATAAACATATGTTCTTAACTAATATTATAAAAAATAATTGATTTATATTTTTCAATATAGTATATTTTAATTAAATTAATCATAAAAACTAACAGTACAAACTTTTTGTAAACATCATGAAATGCATGTTTGATAAAAAGATTAATATTACAAATATATAATGTCATAAAATTATAAAAACATTTTCCAAACAGACAATCTATCAAGTCTAACTAAAAAGAGTAGCTTGCAATGTAAATATTCCGTCAGTACTTCTAAAACAAATGAAATTGGATTAATCATGTGCCAAGAACCAGATTTGAACTGGTGACACGAGGATTTTCAGTCCTCTACTCTACCAACATAAGTTCTAGATTCAAAACAAAAAAATTAGCATAATACTCTTATGTCAAATTTCTACATAACGTACATAAAATATGATTTAAAAGAAAATGTAAGTCGATAACCTTATTCAACAATGTTTTCTACTTTAATTTAAAAATTAAAATACTAACAAAATTAAACTAATGAAAAAAATAGATAATACAAAAAATTGCATCGAGACACGTGAAGTAAAGGTTGATAATGAGAAGGAAATGAATTATAAATAATACTAAAAATATATTTTTAGAAAACTTTAGAATCATAAAAATAAAAAGAAATTAAAATAAAAAAAAATTAAAATGAAAAAATAAAAATAGAAGTAAAAGAAATAAATTAAAAAATAATCAGCTTGTAATTACACCATGTAATTACCAACAATTCACCCCCCCTGTGAATTGGATAGTATAATTGTCATATGCCAATTATACCCAATTACCTGGTGGCCAAGTAACTACATGACCAACCAAACAAATCAGACAGTGTAATTACATCCAATTACACCAAATTCAATTACTAGGCTTTGCCTTCCAAACAGGTCGTAACATCTATTTTGGGGGTTAATCATTAATGTACCATCTTACATATTGTTCATAATACACTAAATAATTATCACATGCACGCACGCACGTGCGCGTGCGTGTGTGCGTATGTGAGTGTGTGTGTATGTGGTTATCTAATTATTTATATTTCGAACAAATTAAAAAAATACATACATATTAAAACTATAACTTGCAATTTTTATGTGTAAATGCAGATGATTTATTCAATTTTACCATTGATGACCATCTTTTCGATTTTAAAAGTAGATGATTTATCTTTTTGAAATTAAAATTTGACATTTTGTGAGTGATCAATTTATTAAGATGACAATTATTTATCCTCAAATAATTCAAGTGAAAAAATAGGAAACATGACAATAAAATTGTTCTTCTCATAGCTAGATAGAAGGCCATAAAAAAATAATATTGTCCGACAATTATCTACCTTGACCAAATTACATAATAATTCAATGGTATATTTGGAAAAAAGATTTTTAAGGAGTTTTAATCCAAACACAAGATGAGGTTTAAAATAATGAGCCAAACACTTGATAAAATAAACACTGCATTACTAATCCCTGCGCTACTAATCTTTGCATTACTAATCCCTGCATTATTAATTTTGTACCAAACGACCCCTAAATGGTGATAGCATCATTAACGGGGATAATTTGCTCCAACTAAAATGGTTAACTAAACACAAAATTAATATTTATGATTGGGATAAGTTATCCCTACTTGTAGGTAGAATATTAATCTCGAAATAATTTATCCCTGGACAAAAATATGAAATAACAAAATTATCTCCTTAAAACCTCTTTTACAAACAAACAACTTATTCTTAAAAATTATACCATGCATATTATTTGAATATGACAAACCAAAGAACCAATAAAAAAAGGTTGAACCCATCAGTGGCCCCTTAAAATTGGCACAAATTTTCACTTAAACACCTTAACTAGACTTTGTTCATTTTAGACACCTTATGTCAGGTCCTGTTGTGTCATTTTGACACTTTTTGTTGACATGATATGGTGAGTGTAATACACTTATAAAAAATGCGTGAAAGGCGTCTTTAGCCAATTTTTATTTAATTTTTTCCTTCTTCTTTCCTATTTTTTGGCCACCATTTTTCCTACCTTAAGGTCCTTCAATGGCGAAAAGTGTTGAGAGTGATTTTAGTGTTGAATACACATCTCTATGTGGATTAGATTTGATGGTCAAATTGGTGAAGAATTTTATTGTTAAATCATGGCAGTTCAAATTATGTGGTTGAAAGTCATCATTACGACTTCACTACCAATTTTTTTACTGATATTCTTCTCAGCTTATCACTTTTCATAGCTTCTAAAAAGTACAATTGTAGATTTGACCATTGATTGTGATATTTGGCCTTAATTACTATCGCAATTCTTCATTAAAATGGCAGTGCTTAGTTTAGAAGCTGAGAAAATGACCACTTTGTTAGTGTATAATGGAATCCTCCTACTAATAAAACTAAAAAGCATTGAGATACGAGTCGGCAGAGAAGACGAAGGGGGTTGGGTTTGATTTGCTGGAGAAGACGACTAGGGTCGGGGGTGGATGGGTGGGGGGAGTTATGCAAAGTAACTACTCTAAATGACTTGTAAACATCTAGAAAGCATCCATAAATATGAATCATAACCTTGAATCCATAAATTCAAATTCAAGGAAAGTTAAGAGTCAAATTTAGAGAGTTCTTAGAGTCTTTTCAAAGGTGTTTTACAAATGTTTTTAAACTTGTTTTAAGACTTGAGCATTAAGTTGAGCAAGAGTAAGAGTGAAGTTCATTTTCTTCAAAAAATATATATGAGAACTAAGTTTTCCCAAAGAGTAAATGTTTTCACATTTAAACAAGAGAGAAAACATTGCTTTTCAAGTGAGCTTTTGAGCTAGTTTTTGAGTAATTATCTTAAATCATAGAAAGAGTTATGTTTTTAAAAATATGAGCTAGTTACATTTTGGGAGTAGTATTGAGCACCGATTTGGAGACGAGTTTGAGTTCAGATAATTCAAAGTCTTCATAAACCGTGTAGCCAACATGGGTAGAAAAGGGTCATACTTTTTAGATGATTCCTTAGTGCTTTTTTAACATAGACTAGTGGACCCACTTAGTATTTAGGTTCTATACCCCCGACAATGTCTAGGACGGCCCTGGTAGCGTGAGGCAAGACATTGTATCATCACATAGCTCATAGTGATGGTTGTCGGTTAGAGAAACTCCTACGAAGATATTTCGTATTCTTATATACACAAAGTTAATTATATTTTCATAAACAAAGTAAGTTATTGTTGTATTTTTAATACACTGAGTTGTTATCTACATGTTTTAAAGCTTTTCTTTATATTGCATTTATATTGAAATAAGTTGAGTTGAGACCAAGTAAGTTCCTTTAGTTTCCTTTCAAGCTTATGTCTCATTTTAGAATTCCTCTCGCATACTCGTACATTCAATACACTGATGTCATTTGGCTGCATCGTTTTATGATATACAGATACAGGCAACCAAGATCAGTATCCAGCACTTCGTTGATCCAGTTGAGCTTCAGAGTTGTTGGTGAGCCTCCTTGTTTCCGGAGGATCCCTATTTTATTGTTTTTATTATGCTAGTTCATTAGGATGTCGTGGGTCTTGTCCTGACGTCCATCTCAGTATTAGAGGCTTCATAGACCATTAGAGATTGCTAGTTCATGAGTCTTCTTCATTTTCAGCTTTAAATGTTTAAAGACTTGAGTTGTCTTTTTGGCCAGTTGAATGTTTCTTTTAAGACATTCTATGTTTATTGTATGAGTTTATCTTTTGAGACTGTTTTATGTTATTTAAGTTTTCCGCTAAGAGTTAAGCCAGGCCAAGGGTTCTCTTGGGGCCCGTAATGGTTCTTGAGTGCCAGTCCAGCCCAGGGTGTAGGCTCGGGGCGTGACAAACTTGGTATAAGAGCATATTGTTCAAGAGTCCAAGGGTGTCTATGAAGTCGTGTCTGTAGAATCAGTGCTACGATATCTTTCTGCATAGAGCTGCCAGTAGCTTTGAGATATGACCTCTGTAAAGGTATCAGGTTAAAACTAGTTATCAGTGTGAAGCGAGCCACATATATAATTTAGAGGCTGTAACATTTAGGAACTATCTCACTTATTTCATACTCATTTTGTGCGATAGAACATCTATAAAGTTTTCTTCTAATTCGTGCTTGTGCACATCTTTCTGATCTTTCCTCCACGAAGACTTGTCAGAGAACGTCCTGCTAGGAGGAATGTCGAGGAACAAGGTTTTCCTAATGCACCTGAAGTGCAACCCCAACGAGGGGTCACTAATGCTAAGTTCCGGGAAGCTATTCGGATGTTGAGTCAAACAGTGACCAATCAAGTTGGACAGAGATATAATCGACAGGAAGTGGCTGATACTTCTAGGATCCGTGAGTTCTTAAGGATGAATCCTCTAGGCTTCATTGGTTCTAGTGTCACTAAGGATCCAGAAAACTTTGTAGATGAACTACAGAAAATGTTTGAGGTTATGCATGTTGCTCATGCTGAGAGAGTGGAACTAGCTGCATACCAACTGAAGGGTGTTGCTAGGATCTGGTTTGACCAATGAAAGAAGAGTCGAGCTGAGGGTGCACCAATTTTGAGTTGGGTTGTGTTTGAGAGTGCTTTCATGGGGAGTTTATTTCCCCATAAACTAAGAGACGCAAAGGTACGGGAATTCCTCACCCTTAAGAAAGAATCTATGAGTGTTCATGAGTATAGTCTTAAGTTCATCCAACTTTCCCACTATGCTTCGGAGATTTTTGGTGACATGAGGAGCAGGATGAGTCTGTTTGTTACTGGGTTGTCTCGTATGTCAAGTAAGGAGGTCAAGGCAACTATGCTAATAGGGGACATGAACATAGAAAGATGTATGATCCATGTGCTGTAGGTTGAGGAAGAGAAGTTGAGAGATAGGGAAGAGTTTCGAAACAAGAAAGCTAAGACAGGGAATGAGTCTGGACAACATAATAGTAATGCCAAGCGGTCTTCTTTCCGACAGAAACATAAGAGACATGCTCCATCATCTGCTAGTGCACTTGCACCAAGGAATAAAGGTGAGTTTAATAATCAGAATTCGCAAAATTTCAGAGCTAGACCTGCGCAGTCTCAAGGCAGTATGGCATAAAGAGGTAGTGGGATTCCTGCATGTGCTAAGTGTGGTAGGACCCACTCAGAGGTGTGTCGTGATGGCTCCACTGGTTGCTTCAAGTGTGGTCAGATTGGTCATTTTATGAAAGAGTGTCCTAAGAACTGGCAGGGTAATGGTAATGGGGGCAATAGAGCCCAATCTTCTTCAGTTGCTCCACCAAACAGGGCTGCATCTACAGGATCTACTTTAGGGGCAGGCGGAGGAGCGAATCGTCTGTATGCTATGACTAGTCGGCAAGAGCAAGAGGATTTGCCAAATATTGTCACTGGTATGATCAAAGTCTTTCATTTTGATGTTTATGCTTTGCTAGATCCAGAAGCGAGTCTATCTTTTGTGACTTCTTATATTGCGATGAATTTTGATGTTCTTCCTGAGAAACTTCTTGAGTCATTTAGTGTTTCTACACCTATTGGTGAGTCAATTCTAGCAGAGAGAGGTTATTGTGATTGTACCATTTCCGTCAATCACAAGAGCACCATGGCTGACTTAGTCAAGTTAGATATGGTAGATTTTGATGTCATTCTAGGTATGGACTGACTTCATGCTTGTTATGCCTCAGTCGATTGTAGAACTCGAGTTATTAAGTTTCAGTTTCCTAATGAGCCAATCTTTGAGTGGATGAGTAGTTTAACAGTGCCTAAGGGTCGTTTCATTTCGTACCTTAAGACGAGAAAGTTAGTTTCCAAAGGGTGTGTCTATCACTTAGTCCGAGTTAATGACTCTAGTGTTGAGACACCTCCTATTCAGTTAGTTCCAGTAGTAAGAGAGTTTCAAGAAGTCTTTCCAGATGATCTTCCTGGAGTCCCTCTTGAGAGAGAAATAGACTTCGATATAGATATTTTTCCCGATACTCGTCGTATCTCTATTTCGCCATATTGAATGGCACCATCAGTGTTGAATGAGTTAAAAGAATAGTTGAAAGATCTCCTTGAGAAAGGTTTTATTCAACCAAATGTCTCACCTTGGGGAGCTCCGATTTTATTTGTGAGAAAGAATGATGGTTCTCTTAGAATGTGTATAGATTACTGTCAGTTGAACGAGGTTACTATCAAGAATAAGTATCCTCTTCCGAGAATTGATGATCTTTTCTATCAACTTCAGGGTGCCACTTGTTTTTCTAAGATAGACCTCAAATCTGGCTATCATTAGTTGAGAGTAAGAGAAAGTGATATCCCTAAGACAACATTTAGGACCCGTTATGGTCATTATCCATTTCTGGTCATGTCCTTCGGTTTAACTAATGCTACTGCAGCGTTCATGGACCTTATGAATAGAGTATTCAAGCCTTATTTAGACAAGTTTGTCATCGTATTCATTGATGACATCCTAATCTATTCGAGGAATGAGGAAGACCATGCTAGTCATCTAAGAGTAGTTCTCCGAACTCTAAAGGTGTCATGCCTCGAGCCTACACCCTGGACGTGGCTAGCACTCGAGAACCATTACTGGCCTCAAGCGAACCCTTGGCCTGACTTACTTACTCATCGGAAGACTTTACTCAATATAAATATACTTTTAAAAAATAACTGAACTGCTCAATAAATAACTTAGACTGTAAAAAATAACATTCACTGCCAAAGTGGAAACTAAAGTCTCAACTTAACTGAAAAGGGAAAGAAAAGACTCATGAACTAACATCAACTAACTCTATCTATGAAGCCTTTAAACAACTGAGATGGATGTCGGGACAAGACCCACGACATCCTAATGAACTAAAATACTGAAAGCAATAAAAAAGATCTTTCGGAAAGCAAAGAGGCTCACCAACTGACTCTGAGTGCTCAACCTGATCACCGAGGCGCTGGATGCTGATCTTGGTTACCTGCGTCTGCATCATAAGAAGATCCAGGCCAACTGTGATCAGTACATTGAATGTACGAGTATGTGAGTTCGAATGCTAAACATAACATAAGCTTGAAAAGATTCTGAAAGATACACTTACCTTGGCTCTTTTTAACTCATGAATACTTAACTCAAAGTAAAGCAATAAAACACATGCAATATAACAAAAAAACAACTTAGTTCGTTAAAGAAAATGCAATAAAAAACTCAACTTTACTCATTTAATAAAGTAATATAGTTTTCTGTATGAGTTTCTCTAACTGACAACCACCACTATGAGCCTAAGTGGTGATACAACGTGTTGCCCACGCTGCCAAAACTGTCCTATAGTTTGACATCATATAGAATGCTTAACTAAGTGGATCCACTAGTCTATGCTAAAAGAATCTTAAGGACTCATCTAAAAAGTATGAATCTTTACTACCCATGATGGCTACATGGTTTATGGAGATGTGAGTTATCTGAACTCAAACTCGTCCCCATATCGGTGCTCAATACTACTCCTAAAATATACTTAGCTCATATGTTTGTAAAAATAAAACTCTTTCTTTGGTTTGAGATAATTACTCAAAAACTTAACTTAAAAGCTCTTTTGGAAATCTTAGTTTCCTTTCTTGCTCAAATGTGAAAAACATTTCAACTCTTGGGAATACTTAGTTCCCGTATAATTTTTGAAGAATGAACTTTACTCTTACTCTTTAATGTAAACTAGCTCAAAAGCTCTTTTAGAAATCAAGGTTTCCTTTGTTCTTTAAATGTGAAAACATTAATCTTTGGGAAAACATATTCCCGATATACTCTTTTGAAGAAATGAACTTCAAACTTTACTCTTTACTCAACTCAAAATTCAAGTCTTAAAACAAAGTTAAAACATTTGTAAAAAACTTTGGGAAAACTTATGAACTTCTCTTAACTTGACTCTTGACTTTTCTTGACTTGACTCTTAACTTCTCTTGACTTGACTCTTAACCTTCCTTGAATTAAATTATGGATTCAAGGATTGTGATTTGTGATAGGAAAGATCTCATAATGTTTAGGAATGATTTTATATAGCTAAACATGAGAAATGGTCAAGAAATCACTGCCTGTAAGCTAGTCCGCGACGCAGAGGTGTATTTAAAATTTGGTCACGAAAATACTTTGAGGTAGAACGGTCCATGACCGCTCTGCAACGCGAAGAGATTTTTCTCAAATTTGAGGAGCAGGTCCGCGACGCGGCCCCACTACCCAGATTCGCCCACTTTTCCCTCCCTCGACTATTCTTCTCAACTCTTCTTTAGATTCAGATACCTAGCATATGTACCCATGAACCTAACTCAAAACAACTCTAAAACTCTACGTAAAGATCTTAGAAACCTTTCAATTTAGCCCAATTCAAGAACAAATAACAAATTCAAGAACACCATTCAAGATTCATCAACTTTCTAGAACAACTTCGCTGAAATAAGCATGCCTGACGCGTGGGTGAACAAACCCAACGCTATGAAAGACTCACATACCTCTTTAGGGATTAACCCTTGTTGAAATCCACAAGCTAAAGCTTCAAGAACGACGAACTTTGCTCTTTATCCTCTTTTCTCCTCTTGCGTTCTTTCTCCAAAAACCCTAGCGTAAATCTCCAATTTCCTAAACTGAACCAATTCAGTTTTGACCCTTAATTAATTCACCAAAAACGAATTAAAATAATAGGGTATGGAAAAGACCAAAACACCCTTTAAAAATCCAGATTGGACATTTCCTTATTTGAACAACTCAACTTCCAAAGGACATATCTCACTCATACAAACTCGGAATTGTGCAAACTCAACGGCGTTGGAAAGATTATTCCAAGAGCTTTCCATCAATATCTAAAAGTTCATATAACACATCCTGATCTAGGAGATATGGCCATTTGAAGTTGACCAAAACTCAACTTATCCTAACTTAACAAAATTTCCAGATTTCATTCTTTCCTTAAATGACTATTTCCAATTCTTTACTTCTTCCTAGTTATTTCAACTTGCGAGATGTTACAATATCTCCTCCTTGGGAATATTTGTCCTCGAATGAGATTTCTCTTACTAGGCTAAGGGCGTAACATCATTCAGTTCAAACACCCAACAAGCAAATAACAAACAACATGCTTACTCATAAATAAAAGAGTACTAAGAAGAGAATTAGTACCTTGGTCTACATTTTCTCTGGATTCGAATAGATGTGGATATCTCTTCTTCATATCCTCCTAAGCTTCCCAAGTAGCTTCCTCAACAAATTGGTTCCTCCAAAGGACTTTGACTAATGCTACTTCCTTAGTTCTCAATTTGCGAACTTGGCGATTTAGAATCTGAACAGGAATCTCCTCATAAGATAAGCTATCATTGATCCCAATATCTTTAGTTGGTATGATCAATAAAGGATCGCCCATGAACTTCTTCAACATGGAGACATGAAATACCGGATGAACCGCTGCTAACTCTTGTGGTAGCTCCAACTCATAAGCTACTTTGCCAATCCTCGTGGCTATTCGATAAGGTCCAATATACCGGGGACTAAGCTTCTCCTTCTTACCAAATCTCATAACTCCCTTCATAGGTGAAACTTTTAAATACACTTAATCATCAACTTCAAACTCTAACTCTCTTCTTCTAACGTCGATGTAGGATTTCTGACGACTCTGTGCCGTTTTCAACCTCTCTTGAATCACTTTCACATTCTCCATCGCTTGATGCACTAAATATGGTCCTATAAACCTAGATTAACCAATTTCAAACCATCCAATAGGAGATTTGCATCTTCTCCCATAAATAGCTTCATAAGGAGCCATTTAGATGCTAGAGTGGTAACTATTACTGTAAGCGAACTCGATGTGAGGTAGGTGATTATCCCAATTACCTTTGAAATTGATTACACACGTCCTCCACATATCCTCTAAGGTATGAGGATGAAAAGCAGTACTCAAGTTCACATTTGAACCCAAACCTTTCTGAAAAGACTTCCAAAACTGTGTAGTTAATTGCGCACCTCTATCTAAAATAATGGAGATTGGAACCCCATGAAGGCTTACCACCTCTTGAATATATAGCTTGGCATAATTTTCTGCTGAATGGATAGCCTTTACCGATAAAAAATGGGCTGATTTTGTCATTCTATCGACAATCACCCAAATAGAATCGTGTTGCCAGAGAGACCTTGGCAAACCTGTGATGAAGTCCATATTAATCATCTCCCACTTCTATTCCAGAAGTTCTATATTTTGAGCCAAACCACCGGGCCTTTAGTGCTCTACTTTAGCTTGTTGGCAATTCGGACAATTGGCCACAAACTCGGCAATGCCCTTCTTCATACTACTCCACCAATACATTTCTCTCAAATCACGATACATTTTGGTAGAACCCGGATGAATGGAATAGCTAGAGCTATGAGCTTCCTCCATAATCCTCTCTGGGAGTCCATCCACCATTGGTACACACTATCTACCTTGATATCTCAATACGCCATTTCCCCCTTGTTCAAAAGCTAATACTTTTTGCTTATGAACATTTTCCTTCAATTCCAGCAAAATTGGGTCTTGGTCTTGCTTCTCTTTCACTTCTGACACTAATAAAGATTCTTCCCCATTCAATACCACTACTCCTCCTTCTGTGGAATCCATTAATCGGACTTCTAAGCGTGCAAGTCTATGCACATCTCTTGCTAGTTATTTCTTATCTTCCTCAAAATGGGAGGTACTACCCATAGACAACCTGCTCAAGGAATCAGTAACAACATTAGCCTTACCTGGGTGGTAAAGAATACTCATGTCGTAATCCTTGAGTAATTCTAACCACCTCTTTTGTCTGAGATTAAGCTCTTTCTGAATAAATACATACTGAAGACTCTTGTGATCAGTGAATACATCCACATGCACACCATACAAATAATGTTGCCATATCTTCAAAGCAAATACTACCGCAGCCTACTCTAAGTCATGGGTTAGGTAGTTCTTCTCATGAACTTTCAACTGTCTGGAGGCATAAGCTATAACCTTGCCATTCTACATTAACACACAATCCAAACCAACTCTAGACGCATCACAATAGACCACAAAACCTTGCGTACCTTCTGGTAAGGTCAACACTGGGGCAATAGTCAACCTCTTTTTCAATTCCTGAAAGTTTTTCTCACAAGCTTCAGACCATAATTTCAGTGTTTTCTGAGTCTACTTGGTCAAAGGAGACGAAATGGATGAGAACCCCTCTACGAATCTTCTATAATAGCCAGCCAAACCCAAGAAACTCCTAATATCAGTTGGAGATGTGGGTCTAGGACAATTCTGTACTGCCTCAATTTTCTGAGTATCAACTTTAATTCCCTCTCCAAATACAATGTAACCTAAGAATGCCACAAACTCAAGCCAAAAATCACTTTTAGAGAACTTAACATATAACTCCTTATCTTTAAAAGTCTAAAGAACTATTCTAAGGTGACTAGCATGATCTTATTCATTCCTTGAATAGATTAGTATGTCATCAATGAAAACGATAACGTTCGAAATCTCTATTTATAAGGTCCATGAACGTTGTAGGCACATTGGTCAAACCAAAGGGCATAACTAAGAACTCATAATGACAATAACAGGTTCTGAAAGCTGTCTTTGGAAGATCATATTCCCTTACTTTTAACTGATGGTAGCCAGATCTAAGATCTATATTAGAGAAACATGTGGCACCCTAAAGTTGATCGAAAATATCATCAATTCCCGAAAGAGGATACTTATTCTTGATGGTAACCTTGTTCAACTGACGGTAATCTATACACTCCTAAGGGAACCACCCTTCTTCCTCACAAACAAGACCGGAGCGCCCCAAGGTGAGACACTTGGTCAAATGAAACCTTTATCTAGGAGATCTTTCAACTGCTCTTTAAGCTCTTTCAACTCCGCTGGTGCCATTCTATATGACGGAATAGATATAGGACGAGTATCTGGAAGAACATCTATACCGAAGTCCATTTTTCTCTTAGGAAGGACTCCAGGAAGATCATCTGGAAAGACTTCTGGAAACTCTTTTACTACTAGAACTGACTGAATATGAGGTATCTCAACACTAGAGTCATTAACTCCGACTAAGTGATAGACATACCTCTTTGAAACTAACTTTATTGCCTTAAGGTACGAAACAAAACAACCCTTAGGCACTGCTGAACTACTTTTCTACTCTAAGACTGGCTCAATTGGAAACTGAAACTTGACAACTCGAGTTCTACAATCAACTGAGGCATAACAGGCATGAAGCCAGTCCATACCAAGAATGACATCAAAATCTACCATGTCTAATTCAACTAAATCACCATGGTGTCCTTGTGATTGATGGAAATGACAAAATCACGATATACTCGCTCAGCTAGAATAGACTCTCCAACAATTGTAGAAACACAAAAGGGTTCACAGAGTTTCTTCGGAAAAACATCAAACTTATTTGCAACATAAGGGGTCACAAAAAATAAACTCGCTCATGGATCTAGCAAGGCATAAATATTAAGAGTAAAGACTTTGATCATACCAGTGACAACATCTGGAGAGTTCTCTGGCTCTTAGTGACTAGTGATCGCATAAAGACGGTTTACTCCTCCGACAGTATCAGAAGTAGCTCCTCTAGGTGCAGACCTGTCTGGTGGAGCAACTGATGAAGATTAGGCTCTATTGCCCTAATTTACACTACCTTGCATGTTCTTAAAGCACCCCTTCATGAAGTGACCCTCTTTCCCACACTTGAATCAACCTGTGGAGCCATCACGACACTTACCCGAGTGGGTTCTACAACACTTAGCACATGCAGGAGCCCAGTTACCTCCTTGTGCCACACTACCCTGAGATTGTGCAGGTCTAGCTCTAAAGTGCTGGGAATTCTGGCTATTGTACTCACATTTGTTCCTGGGTGCAGGTGCACTAGCAGATGATGTAGCAGGCCCCTTTTGCTTTTTCTGAAAGGACGAAAGGACAAACGGTTAACATTACCTTTTTGCTGCCCGGACTCATTCCCTGTCTTAGCCTTCTTCTTTCTAAACTCTTCCCTATTCCTAAGCTTCTCTTCCTCAACTTGCTGCACATATACCATTAACCTCTATATATCCATGTCCCCAATTAGCATCGCTGCCCTGCCCTCTTTGCTTGATAGATAGGACAACCCAACACAAACAGACTCATTCTACTTCTCATATCTGCAACCATCTCCGTAGCATAACAAGATAGTTGGGTGAACTTCAACCCATACTCATAAACACTTAGTGACTCTTACTTAAGGGTAAGGAACTCTCGTATCTTAGCCTCTTCCAATTCTCAGGGAAAGAAAATCCCCAAGAAGGCCTCCTCAAAACATGCCCAACTCGCATGTGGTGCTCCCTCAGCTCTACCCTTCTTTCACTGGTCAAACCAAGTCCTAGCAACATTCTTCAACTAATATGTAGCTAGTTCAAATCGATTAGTATCGGCAACATGCATAACATCAAATACCTTTGTAGCTCCTCAAAAAAGTTTTTTGGGTCCTCAGTAGTGCTCGAACCAGTGTAACTTGGAGGGTTCATCCTCAAGAACTCACGAATCCTCGAAGTGTCAGCCTCTTCTTGTCAACCCCCTCTTTGTTGCCCAACTTGGTTGGTCACAACTTGGCTCAACATCTAAATAGCCTCACGAAACTCAGCATTGGTGAACTCTCCTTGGGGTTGCACTTCTGGTGCATTAGGTATCCTTGTTCTTGTGGTTCAACATTTCTTCTAGCCGGACGACCTCTGACAGCTCTTCGTGGAGGCATGATATGAAAGACACGCTCAAGCACGAATTGGAAGAAACTTTATAGAGATTAACTCAATTGCACGAAATAAATGTGAAATAAGTGAGATAGTTCATAAATGTTGCAGCCTTCTAATTATAGATGTGGCGCACTTCACATCGATAACTAGAACTCTAGTGACACGGCTTCATAGACTCCCTAGGACTCTTGAACTCTGTGCTCTGATACCAAGTTTGTCACACCTTGAGCCTACACCCTGGCCGTGGCTGGTACTCGAGAACCATTGTTGGCCCCAAGCGAACCCTTGACCTGGCTTACTTACTTAGCGGAAGACTTTACTCAAGATAAATATACTTTTAAAAAATAACTAAACTGCTCAATAAATAACTTATAATGTAACAATTAACATTCACTGCCAAAGTGGCAACTCAAGTCTTAACTTAACTGAAAAGGGAAAGTAAAGACTCGTGAACTAACATCAACTAACTTGTCTATGAAGCCTCTAAACAACTGATATGGATGTCAGGACAAGACCCAAGACATCCTAATGAACTAAAATAATGAAAGCAATAAAAAGGATCCTCTGAAAAGCAAGGAGGCTCACCAACTGACTGTAAGTGCTCAACCTGATCAACGAGGCACTGGATGCTGATCTTGGTTACCTGCGTCTGTATCATAAAACGATGCAGGCCAACTGCCATCAGTACATTGAATGTACTAGTATGCGAGTTGGAATGCTAAACATAACACATGTTTGAAAAGATTCTGAAAAAAACACTTACCTTGGCTCTTTTCAACTCATGAATACTTAACTCAACGTAAAGCAATAAAACACATGCAATACATGAAAAGCTTTATAAAACAGTAAAAACAACTTAATTCGTTAAAGAAAAAGCAATAACAAACTCAACTTTACTCATATAATATAGTAATATAGTTTTCTGTGGGAGATTCTCTAACTGACAACCACCACTATGAGCCTAAGTGATGATACAACGTCTTGCCCATGCTGCCAGAATTGTCCTATACTTTTCCATCATATAGAACCTTTAACTAAGTAGATCTACTAGTCTATGCTAAAAACATCTTAAGGAGTCATCTAAACAGTATGATCCTTTACTACCCATGATGGCTACATGGTTTATGGAGACGTGAGTTATCTGAACTCAAAATCATCCCCATATCGGTGCTCAATACTACTCCCAAAATATACTTAGCTCATATGTTTGTAAAAACAAAACTCTTTCTTTAGTTTGAGATAATTACTCAAAAACTCAGTTTAAAAGCTCTCTTGGAAATCTCAGTTTCTTTTCTTGCTCAAATGTGAAAAACATTTTAACTCTTGGGAATACTTAGTTCCCGTATAATCTTTGAAGAATGAACTTTTTACTCTTTACATAAAACTAGCTCAAAAGCTCTTTTGGAAATCAAGGTTTCCTTTGTTCTTTAAATGTGAAAACATTTACTCTTTGGGAATACATAGTCCCGATATACTCTTTTGAAGAAATGAACTTCAAACTTTACTCTTTACTCAACTCAAAACTCAAGTCTTAAAACAAAGTTAAAGTATTTGTAAAAAACTTTTGGAAAACTTTATGAACTTCTCTTAACTTGACTCTTGACTTCTCTGGACTTGACCCTTAACTTCTCTTGTCTTGACTCTTAGCTTTCCTTGAATTGAATATCAAACTCAACTTTACTCATGTAATAAAGTAATATATTTTTCACCGACAACCACCACTATGAGTCTAAGTGGTGACACATCGTCTTGCCCACGCTGCCAGAACTGTCCTATACTTTGCCGTCATATAGAACGCTTAACTAAGTGGATCCACTAGTCTATGCTAAAATCATCTTAAGAAGTTATCTAAAAAGTATGATCCTTTACTACTCATGATGGCTACATGGTTTATGGAGAGGTGAGTTATATGAACTCAAACTCGTCCCCATATCGGTGCTCAATACTACTCCCAAAATATACTTAGCTCATATGTTTGTAAAAATAAAATTCTTTCTTCGGTTTGAGATAATTACTAAAAAAACTTAGCTTAAAAGCTCTCTTGGAAATCTCAGTTTCCTTTCTTGCTCAAATGTGAAAAACATTTTAACTCTTGGGAATACTTAGTTCCCGTACAATCTTTGAAGAATGAACTTTACTCTTACTCTTTATTGAAAACTAGCTCAAAATCTCTTTTGGAAATCAAGGTTTCCTTTGTTCTTTAAATGTGAAAACATTTGCTCTTTGGGAATACATAGTCCCGATATACTCTTTTGAAGAAATGAACTTCAAACTTTACTTTTTTTCTCAACTCAAAACACGAGTCTTAAAACAAAGTTAAAACATTTGTAAAAGACTTTTGGAAAACTTTATGAACTTTTCTTAACTTGACTCTTAACTTCTCTTGACTTTACTCTTAACTTTCTTTGAATTGAATTATGGATTCAAGGATTGTGATTTGTGATAGGAAATATCTCATGATGTTTAGGAATGATTTTAGATAGCTAAACATGAGAAATGATCAAGAAATCATTGCCTGGAAACTAGTCCGCGACGCGGAGGTGTATTTCAATTTTGGTCGCGAAATTACTTTTTGAGGCAAAACGGTCAGTGACCACTCCGCGACGCGAAGAAATTTGTTTCAAATCTGAGAAGCAGGTCCGCGACGCGGCCCCACAGCCCGGATTCGCCCGACTTTTCCTTCTTTCGTTTTCCAGTCACAATTCACCTAAACTCGACTATTCTTCTCAACTTTTCTTTAGATTCAGATTCCCAGCATATGTACCCATGAACCTAACTCAAAACAACTCTAAAACTCAACGTAAAGATCTTAGAAACTTCTCAATTCAGCCCAATTCAAGAACGAAAAACAAATTCAAGAACACCATTCAAGATTTATCAACTTTCTAGAACAACTTCGCTGAAATAAACATGCCTGACATGTGGGTGAACGAACCCAACACTATGAAAGACTTACATACCTCTTTAGGGATTAACCCTTGTTGAAATCCACAAGCTAAACCTTCAAGAACGATGAACTTTGCTCTTTCTCCTCTTTTCTCCTCTTGCATTGTTTCTCCAAAAACCCTAGCGTAAATCTCCAATTTCCTAAACTGAACCAATTCAGTTTTGATCCTTAATTAATTCACCAAAAATGAATTAAAATAATAGGGTATGGAAAAGACCAAAACACCCTTTAAAAATCCGGATTGGACATTTTCTTATTTGAACAACTCAACTTCCAAAGGGCATATCTCACTCATACAAACTCAGAATCGTATAAACTCAGTGGCGTTGGAAATATTATTCCAAGAGCTTTCCAATTAGATCTACAAGTACATCTAACTCATCCTGAGCTATGAGATATGGCCATTTTTGGTTGACCAAAACTCAACTTATCCTAACTTAAACAAAATTTCCAGATTTTCATTCTTTCCTAAAATGACTATTTCCAATTCTTTACTTCTTCCTAGTTATTTCAACTTGTAAGATGTTAAAAAAGGATAGAGAGTTGTATGCTAAATTCTCTAAATGTGAGTTTTGGCTGGAGTCTGTGGCATTATTAGGCCACATTATTTCCGGTGAAGGAATTAGAGTTGATATTCAGAAAATAGAGGCAGTGCAGAATTGGCCTAGACCCATATCTCCGACTGATATTAGGAGTTTCTTGGGGTTGGATGGAATGGATAGTATAGAAGGCTCATCGAGGGGTTCTGTAACACCCCGACTTTTCCAAAACGTCTAAATTAACTCGTACCTTCGTGGAAAGAAAAAGAGGGTGAGTAATAAATTAAAAAGGATGTGGTATGTCATATTTTAAGTGTTCAAAGGTTTTATCTCAAGTTTTGAAGTTAAGTAAGTGGCAAAATAAAAGTTGGAAAAAGTTATCATAAGTTCCTTTTTAAAGATTTCTTTGAAATTTGGGTCAAATGTATTGAATGATTTCTCCCAATATATAAAGAGTTAGAAGGCCTATTACCCATTAAATCGAAGGCCTACGAGTCTAGTTTGCAACGCACAAAACCCCGTATCAAACGGACATCCGAGTAAAAAGTTATGAGGGTTTTACTAGGGACTGCCAGGACAGAATCCGAGTGGGATCCGGGTCGGGTAAAGATATATGGTATGTCGGCTATTTAACGTTTTTAGCCATGGAAACAATTCATTTCAGTTCTAAAACCAGAGAGAAAGCTTAGGAGAGGGTTTCTATGAAGTCCTAGCATAATGAAGGTTAGTTTTGACGATTTCTACCATTAAACATTGCCCCCGTGCCTAGAAACGTAATCCCTACACGTGACAATCATTTTTCCCTTCTATTTGCTGCGTTTGGAGTTGGTTTTTGAAGATATAAATTTGTAATTATTGGTGTTTCTTCAAGGTTTTAACTTGGTTAACTAAGGTAATCATCTCAGGACTCTTTTATGATTGTTTTTATGAATTTCTACGGACGTTTCGACAAGTTGGGGAAATATGACAAATCTGCCGATATAAGATTAATTATAAACTGTTTATAGGTGCATACCAGTTGTGTATATATAGTGTTTGCGAAGCTTAGGACATAAGGAACAACTTTCGTGAAGGAACTACGGTCTTTCGAGCGTTCATTGGAAAGGCATGTTAAGGTTATTCCCTTCGTTCAACATGTTTCCTTAGATGTAGTTAACGTTGGTGATCTTGTAGATGTATTTGTGAATGGTTGGCTGATTGGGTGGTTATAATCCCTCATTTTAGGGACTCACGATCTGTTAAGAACGACTTGGAGATTATTCATATATATATATTGTTTATAGCTAAATTGCTCGCCTTCAGCCTAGTTAATTGTTTGTTGTTGCCCTTGGGGCT
>JAJOOE010013387.1:0-10498 GCA_036250405.1 Solanum raphanifolium | reverse complement strand
ATGTTTGATTTGCTACTTTTGTTTTTCTCCTAAATCATACTTGCATAAGTCATGTGGGAATCTATATATCATTTTATCCGGCATAGAATATGGAATAAGAATGCAGGTATTTGTAATAGGAGTGTACGGATTAAAAAATATTCAACTTTTATTTTGTCTTAAAAGAAAACACATTAAAATTATAAATACTAAATTGCAATATATCAAATTAAGCCTCCAAAAACTAAATAAATCTGTACATTATGTCCTTTGCACTATTAATCTCTGCATTGCAATCGCTACATTACTAATCCTTGTATACCCAGTGTCTAAACCAAACAACCTCTTAGAGCATGAGAAGAGCTTTACCCAATTTCTCCAGCCACAGATTAAAAAAGGAAATTCCAATTCAAGAGATAACCGTCTCGCCCCAACCACCCCCCAAGACTAAAGGAAGAACCTTACACCAAAAAATCAACCCTCAACGTATTAATTGCAGAATATTAAAATAGTATAATTCACACCATTTGCTTAAACTATATGCTAACAGGTCTTCATCAGTGCAAAACCCACAACAATCTTTGGTCAAAAAAACTTTACAAATCAGAGTTAAGTTGTCGAAAACTAATAACTTTACCTTCTCAACTTATTTCTAGCACAAAAGATAACCAGTACTTGACAACACTTACTTTTTTCTAGTTCCTACACACGACCAAAATTCAGAAATGCAACAAAATTAACCCAAGAAGAATATATAGTTAAGTTCCACTGGAAATGGCCAAGAACAATTCATATGCAATCACAAAATAACCTCTTTCTAGTGAAATCCTCATCATACTTTATCAAAAATCAAATAGAATAAAACAATAGCCTCATCATAACCTAAAGTAATAAGAACAATTACATTTTTTTTTACCAGGTTAGTAGCACTTACATACAACTACTACTACTATTATGCCACTATCGAAACTTACTTGGTTCGGTCATATAAGTCTTCAATATCCATTTCGCTCCATTTACACATGTTTCATGCCAACAGTAAGCAATTTGGATTCTTTAACACTATAGCTTCTCTATACCTTTCCTACTGACATACAAATAATACATACATTTCAAGTGGTAACATGTAAACATCGGACTTATTTAGCACGCACTTGGAAATCTTACCGCATGAACTGCAGAACATCGTACCAAGTCCTCAGAATCAAACAGAAGCTCAACAGCTCGAAAATAGCAACCTTTTATGAGACTTTCATCTTCCACAACAATGCACTTACACAAATCAGCTAATCCACTCAAAGCAACATTTCGAATACACGGATAGGGGTCCTTCGTAAATCCTAGCAGAACCGTAAGCAAAACCGACGGCCGTATGTCAAATTTACTCACATTTAAAAGTAACCAATGACGAACAGAAACACAAGGACGAAAAACAAGAGAAAGGAATGTTGATTCATCATTAACGTTACTATCTGAGATGGAGAGACATGTGAGGGCATCAACAAGTAATCTCGTGGAGGTTGAAGGGAGGAGAGAGAATTCACGGATGGCAGAGATGAGGTTATGGTGGAGGTGTGGACAGCGATATAAAAGAAGAGAAAAGAGGCGGAGAATGTGATGGTGGATAAAACGATGCGAATTAGAATTAGGGTTAGGGCATTTCAGAGAGATGGTTAAGACTTTGGCAATGGATGAAAGTGTGGAGTCAGAGGTGGAAGGGTTGGAGATCAGAGAGAGAGCTTGTAAGATAGCTTGAGGATTGTTGTTATCGTTGGTCTCCAAATTACTCCGGAGAAGGAGTTCCATAGGCGGACGGGCGGTGATCCGTCGCCAGTGAGGCTCCTTTTTATTGACTAGTAACTCCAAGTTATAGATTGGAAAGAGGAGAAGAAAAGGTAGAGAGAAAAAATAACAGGGGCCAAAAAATGAAACAAGATTTTAAAAAATATAAATAAATGAAAGGTCTTGCCAACGATCAACCAATATTCTTTAGTAAGGTCTTCACCGGTTTCTACCCCTGTTCATTTGCTTTACCTACAAAACCATCAAAATATCATTATGTATCAGATTTGATTACATAGCATTTAAATAGAAAAATAAGTCATATCAGTAGTATAAACAAGCTTAAACTAGAGTTTGATTTGATCAAGTTAATACTATTGTCAAGCTAATAGATAAGAATAGATTTAGGGATCAACTAAGCAAAGAAAATGCCTTTCCTTCTCAATATTTCAAACTCAGTTAGCAAATTACCGGATAGTTCTGAATACTTCTACATCAGTAAGCCAGACTAAAATTAAAACTCAATCTGACAATTTCTTAATAACTTCAGTCCAGATGCATATAGCACTAACAATTAGCTATTCAATATTCACTCCAAATGCTTAAATCGTCCTTCTTCAAAGCAGTAAGATAGGATTGTGCCAGCTCTTTGTGATTTCAAACACAAATATTATAATCTTACATAAATGTTAACGATCCTCTAAACAAAACTGAAGGATAAATACTTCCCTCTCTTACTCAATAAATGCAAATGCTAGAAAGAGAAAATTGAAAGCACCATATTTTTAAAAGGAGAGAATATTACCAGAGAAGGGAAAAGGAAGGAGCAGCGAACAGATTCCAACGACAGCCCGTTGGTTCAGTTGGAAAGAAAGACCACGCCGGAGAGTTCGCCGGAGGGTTTGGTGGTCGATGTCGTCGGAAGTTTTAGGGTACAGTGTTAATTTGGGGATTAATTGTAAGAAAACTTATATATTACTTTATGTACTGAATGGTTATTTAAATTTGTATATACAGTAAAACCTCTATAAATTAATACTCGATAAATTAATAATGAGAAAATTGTATGAAATAGCAAATTATTAATTCAAATTAAATTTTATAGTCATAGTTTATTTTAATTGTAATTCGCAGCAAACATCCCCTTTTTTTGTCATATGATTTAGTAAACAATTAGCTATTTTATACATTTCGATATAAAATGCATTTGTGTTTGTATAAAACGAGAGAAAAGTGTGTATACAAATATAAATACATATATTTTCGTCCTATACACTTATAATTATACAAATACAAATTTTATTATACAAATTACAATATATAAATGAATTTATACAAAACTGATGAATTTATATAAAACTGGATGTTTTTAGTGAATTATACAAATCAAAAGCTCCATAACAAACATAAAATTTGTTATGGAACGCAATTATGCAAACTATAGCTATAACATACAAATATAATTTTTATGTTTACTATATGTGAAAGTTGCTCATTAATAATCTCTCTAAAGTAATATTTTTCTCCGGTCCCGACTTGGGCCAATGGAAAAAATCACCAATTTCGATAAGATAATAAGATAATATATTTCCAGAAGACCCCTATATAAAATATATGGTCCCATTAATATCATAAATTAATAAATCTTTGAAAGTACAAATATATCTAAGACAATTTAGTGAAATATGATTCTATTATGTTCTATTTTTTCTTAAAATTTAAATCTAGTTGAAACTCCTCTCTAACTTTTCTTATTGCATCCAAGAGCTCTGGTGTTGTCTTTTCGAACTACACCATAAAATTGTGAAGAGTTCTAGATGTTATAAGTGTTTCCTTACGCGTATCTGGTTCCAAAGGTACAATATCATCTTCAACTTCATCATCAACATTGCTTTTTCCGATGGCATCCACAATTTCTTTTAAGTTTTGGACCTCTGAACATGTATCACTTTCACCCGGATAATCCAACAGGTTATTGACATCCATTTTATCATGGTAACCGAGATCATTAATCACGACCTCAAGTTCATGAATGACGTTTTCACAAGTGGGTTCATTCAAATTCTCTCAGATTGCATCCCCTGAACGAATTTTACAGTGTCGAAAATAATTTGCTATCTTCTCTTGCTGAACACTCGTTGTCCAAGCAGAGATTGCAAAATTGATAGCATCCAAAACATTAATCTTTGTTGGATCAGTTTGTCCCACTTCATAGCCTTCTAATATCCTCCAATAAAATCTGTTCCGATAATACATCTTGAAAGCTTTTATTATCCCAGCATCACAAGGTTGAATTTTGAATGTCATGTTGGGTGGCAAGAAAAACAATTCAACATTTTGTAGTCCTTCAATATTTATATTATGGGTTGGACAATTATCTATCATAAGCAAAACTCGTCTACCATGCATTTTGTGGTTAAACCAACAAATATATTCATCAAAAAGCATACTTGTCATCCATGCTCTTTTGTTTGCACGATAGTGACAATTCAATAAATATGATATATAAATTAGTAAGATACAATGATTTTGATGTATTCGTTGTACTTTATGTATAATATTTTTTTAAGTGAAATCAATAAATATGATACATAAATTAGTAAGATACAATGATTTTGATATAATCAAAATTAACCTTCATTAGATATCAAACCATTCTTTAAATTAATAAATATTAATTTATCGATTAAATATTATCTCTATAAAATAATAAAATTTCATGGTCCCACCTATATTAATTTATAGAGGTTTTACTGTACATGTAATAATTGTGCGGGTGTTTTAAATTATAAATGATTTTATCTATAACGAAATTTTTTTATCAAAATGATTTCTAATCGTTTGGTACATGGGATGAGAATCATAATTTTGAAATAAACGTTATTTCATATTTAGTTTGAGATATTAGCTAATTTCGAAACAATTTATCTCATTATTTATACTAAAATGATGGGATTAATATCCCATATAAAAAGTGGATTAAATAAATCACGGAGTATCCTAACTCATAAAATATTTTTGCTTATCTCATCCCACGTACCAAATAACCCCTAATTATTTTAGGCGAAGTGATATAGATACACTTGAGCGGACGATCTTCCGAATATAACCTCTCTACCGAGATAAGGATAAGGTGCAAATAATTTATCTTTTCCAATTTACACTTACGAAATTACACTTGATATAATTGTTGTTTTTGTTGTTGTAGTTATTGTTATAACTATCGCTATTAGAAAAAACTACACATCATACCGATGAACATAATCGTTGCAATAGATATATCTATGAGATTGTTCGATAGAGTGCATTAAAATAATGCAAGTTTTGTGTACTATTAGTACCTTATTTGGAAACACTAAATATAAAGAGTGTCACATAAGTAAGTACGGAGGGAGTATTATATTGCCAACTGCTTCTTCATTATAGTCTCGACTAGCTCCTAAGACATGGAAATAACAAGGCATTTTGTTTCACCTTTCTCACACAACCCCATTGGCCAGTGAGTTTTTCCCAGTTCTTGTGTATTGCAAGTTCATCAATTGAACAAATGATAACAAGTAGAAGAAAGCAGTGCTGACTGCTGAAGGATCAACTAATGGCACTGATGCAAGAATCCTATATCCTAAAACTAAAAGAACTCAAAGTCAAGATATTTACCCCCAGACTTTGCATCTGCCCCTACCACTTTTTTACTGGTATTGCCAACCCCAACAGGGTTCACTTGCCCATACTTTGCAGGGTACTCCGGCTCCACGGGTCTTGGCACTTCAGGTGGTGTACTGCAACGTATCAGAGCCCAATTAACACCTTCAAAGAAAGGATGCTGCTTGATCTCAGTTGCTCCTCGTTTCACCCCAAGCCGGTTTTGAGGCTCTTTAACAAGCAAACCACGTATCAGATCACGGCTGGCATAACTGGTTGCAGGAGAATCTGGAAATCTAAGCTGCTGGCCAACTACATTGAAAAGAGTTGCCCTGTTTCCTGATCCCTTGAAAGGGGTCTTTCCATATAGTAGTTCATGAAGGAAAATACCAAATGTCCACCAGTCAACCGCACTGCCATGGCCTTCTCCCTTGATAATCTCGGGGGCCAAATATTCATGAGTCCCAACAAATGACATTGACCGTGCTGAAGTAGGTTCCGCAACTAGCTCAGGCATTGAATTAGCTTGAAACCCAGAATCAGCTCGAGGCTTGGGTGTTTTTTTCTTGCTCTTTTGAGGAAATAAGCGGGGAAGGAAGCATGCTGGTTGCATGCATACAGTTGTGGGCTCAATACAGGCTGGCTGCACACAAAATGCAGCTCCTCGTTTTGAAGGATCATCAGATGAGGTCCTTATGAGCGTAGGTGAAACTGCACATCTTAAGGAGAGGTCAAAATCTGAAAGCATAATGTGGCCATCGTCACGCACAAGAACATTTTCAGGTTTTAAATCCCTGTACACTACACCAAGCATATGTAGATATTCAAGTGCCAATAGAACTTCTGCTGCATAAAACCTGTGGCAGAAAAGGGGGGGGGGGGGTTAGTTAAAGTTTGATTAAAGAACTCAAAAGTTTAAACATAAATGCAAGGTAAAAAATCCTGAATTCTTTAGTGCCAATCTAGAAACTAAAGCTCTATGATCCTCACACCAGAGTGAACTCGAATAGTCTCTTTATTGTAGGGAGACCACAATGAAGTCTATTCAGCTTTTGAATACAAATCTCAAGTAACATTAACTAGGTGATAATGATAAAGGATATAATTTAATGACACATACTTTGATGTCAAGCTAGGCAAGCTCTAAGATTCTCACAACAGATTTGAAGAAAAACCAGGCAGGGACACAACGGGGACAAAATTTATACCTAGTACAGAAAAGACAGTGAACAAACTGAGCTCTTTGGAAGCTTAAATCACTGCTTCAACATAACTTTTCATCTTAATAAAACATAGTTCAAGGATTTTATCAGATATTCAGCATTCTCTATTTGCCAGTAAGAGAAAATGGGCAACAATCTTTTTGTTTATTTGGATAAGTGAAAAGGGGTGACATTCATTGTGGCAAAATCATTTCCTTCCACCAATACACCCTCTCTCCGCCAACACCAACCCACTCAAGAAAAAGAGGAAAGGGAAAAGAAATAGCCCTTTGTTAGCCAGTAAAGGTGCATTTAGTGGCAGATAAAGAGTTTCACTTAGGAAAAGAGAGTTTTATTGTGTTTATGTTAGGACTACATGCGAAAGCCTTTTATAAGGAGAGGATTATCTACCTGTTGTATATTCTAGATAAGGATAACAATTCCATACCTTGCAGCATATTCTGAAAAATGCTTCCCAGGTTGTCGCTGTCGTAGAGTATGCAGATCTCCTCCAGGACAATATTCCATGACCAAACAGGAGAAGCGATCGGTCTCAAAATGAGTGTACAATGTTGGCAAGAATGGATGGTCTAATAACTGTAGGATTTCTCTTTCTGTCTGAGCACGGGTCAATTTCTTCCTGCTTGCAAGTGATGCCTTATCCATCACTTTCATTGCAAAATAGCAGCGAGTCCCACTAAGCTCAGAAAGATAAACACTTCCAATGTCTCCACAACCAAGTCTTTTGAGTAACTTAAAGTGGCTCATGCCTAATATACCATCACGTGCCCGAATCGCGAGAATAGCCTTCCATCTAGGATCATTTCCTTTGTGAGGCTTATTGGCACTGCCAGTGATGTTACTCCAATTACTATCATCACTAAGTCCACTACTGTCACTTGCTCTGCTAAGGCTAGTTTTACCACTTTCGAGTGAATCCCCTCGAATGCTCCCTTTTGTGCTCTCATAGTTTCTGTCCACACTAAGCATGCCATCACTCATAAGCCCATCGCTCCTGTACGTGCTTGTGCAACTGTTGACAATACTCATAGATCTCACAACACCAGTACTATCAATGCTACTAAGTGGACTTACATTTCCACTTGGAGGCTGTGATGCATCCCAAATACATTCTTTCTCTTCGGAATCAGGAAGCAGACTTGTTTCTGTGTTTTGAGAAGGACGAGGAACTGTAAATGGAGAAGAGATTACACCTAGATCATTTGGCTCTTCAACCAAGCTCTCTGCCGGTGAAAGAAGGGATGGGCTTGGTTTCACATTTGGCATCCGGATTGAAAGATCGTCCAAGAAAGGACCCTTCAAAGATATGTTTTTCACCAGACATTTCCCATCTCCTTTCTTCTGACCAATTGGTACATACACTGGTCTCATTAGGTCTGTATCAACAGGTTCCGGAGGATGACTCGCCCCATGAAATGATGTAGAGCCACTATCTTCAAGTGAATCATCACTACGCTTTATTGTACCAGTATCGACCATGAGTTCTTCTTCTTCCTGATAGGAGGTCTTTCCTTTCCATGTTTGTATTGGAACAGCCAAGTCAAAATCTCGAAAGCCTCTAATACCGACCTCCTTCTTGGAGGTTGAGAAAGTATGTGCCACCTTAGCCCCTATAGGGAACTGCCTAGTTGATTCTCTAACTTCAGGTATCCTTTCCATCTTCAAATACTATATGTATCATCACAAGTACATCCCCAGAAGAAAGCTCTGCAGAAGTGCAAAAAATCAGTACCATCTTCCTACACATTACTATACCACTAATCAAATCTACTAAGACCATTTTGATGACAAGTATGCAAACACATCAAAGAAACTACATCTCATTAAACAGTCACTATAACAAAGGTCATTTTTCACTAACACAATCTCCATTAGTCACTATAAAATCTTCAGATATGGTAAGTAACAAAGGCACTTTATTAAGATACATGCATGATGTGATACAAAAACACCCAATTAGGCAAATACAATATTTACAATCACCTCAACATTCCATAATTTCCACAAGTTCATTAATAACAGTATGGAATAACCCTCAACAAGCTCAAAATATAAAACCTTAAATCCCAAAGTGAGTGACAATCAACTTCTAAGAACCCCCATCACATTTCACTGTTTTTTTAAACACTCATCAACATGGAAATATACAAGCAAGAACCATGGGCAGATCTAGCTTCAGCTATGGGTGAAAAAAAATTCAACGTGGCCACTCTGAACCCACAGACTAAAAATTTCTGGGAATTTTTTTTCCCCAAAACAGAGACACAAAAATGCTAAGAATAACAGAAAGAAAAAACCCAAAAAAACGACACCCACATTACAGAACAACAAAAAATCAAGAAAGCAGAATTTTACCAGTTAAGCAAGAGATCTGAAAAAAATCTTCAACTGGGTCGTTTTCTTTACTCTCTCAAGTCCTTGGAATGCCAAAAAAAATAAAGCTTAGCTAGAGCTCCAGCTACACTTCTTCTCTTCTGTTCTCTTCTTTAACACAGAGGACAACACAGTGATTTCTGCGGCAGAAAATTGATTGATTATTACTAAATGCTGAAGCTTTTAGCTCCTATAGCTGAATAGAAAAACTAATTTGTAGTACTAGATGGTGCTGGAGGAGAAGGATTATGGGTGATTTTGCCTTTAGCTTCTTTTTTAGCTTGTGTCGTTGTATTTGTGAAGGCTTTAGTCATGTGTTCACTGTACTATACCATATGAATACTGGTGATACAATAAAGTGAAAGTGTCATTCTCTGTTTTTATTTTAGTTTTTTTGGTCGTGTTTTGTTTATTTAAAAGATTGAAAAAGAGACAGAGAAAATAAATTTGTGAAGCCTTAATCCGACGTTTCGGATTTGAGTCCTATATGGAAAAAAATCATGTTGAAAGCGTATTCTCAAATGAATCATGCGCAATTCAAATTTAATTCAAGCTCTAATGCGTGAACTTGTAAAGATGAAATTGGATTATTATCCGATGGTTGAACTTTCGTTCTCTTTTAATTAATAAAGATTTGAAATAGAAAAAAGAATTATTTTGAAAGCATAGCTCAAAAATGAAAATTTAGTCTCCAAATTTAATCCTATTCTATTATCAGACATAGAAAAACACCCCAAAAAGGTGAATTAGGCTTAAGGGTGAACAAATAAGAATAATGCTATTTTCATACTTAACTACCCTTTCCCGCCCCTCTTAATTAGTTGAGTTTGTTAATTTAAGCACCTCCATAGTTAGTTAGTACTCCCTCATTCTGTCTTATTTGTTCAATTTATTAAATACTATAATTTTACTTTAAATTTAAAAAATTAAAAGAATAATTTTTATTTTATTTTTGCTTTTAAATATTATTTATTTTTCAACATTTTATCTTTATTATTTCTTTTTAAAAAAAACTCATATCCAAAAAATAAAATAAAAACTATTTGACTATTTCAAATAATAACTGGGACAGAGTACACATTTGTTTCTTGTTTTATTTTGAAAAAATAATATTATATAGTGTAAATAGCAAAATAGGTGATGGCAGGAAGAAAAGTTGCAAAACTACAACGACGGCCAGAAAGAGAATTGATGGCGTGATGAAAAGGGGAGAAACAAGAAAAAGTGGGCCATCACGCTCCGTCTCAAAATAACTGTCATCTTCGTATAAATTCAAGATGAAAATTAATATATATTTTTAACGATGCTCTTATATTCAAAAGATATTAAATAAACAAATAGAAGTAATTTAGTAAATTATATATTTTTTTAATGAACGTGATTTTTACTAAGAAAACACGAAGAGCGGAAGAATATTTACTTGTTGAAAGTTGGAATGTGGCCCACTCCCATATATGTTCCTTCTTTAGAGTACACGTCTTTTCAAAGGAGGAAGAAAA
>JAJOOE010013382.1:0-25512 GCA_036250405.1 Solanum raphanifolium | reverse complement strand
CATCTTTTATCTTCTGCTCCTTACCAGGTACAATCTCCATATCAATTCTTTGCTTCCTACTGTCTAAATCCCTATCCTCGTTTAGTTGCTTCTTACTCAAAATCCCATCTTTTATCTTCTGCTCCTTACCAGGTACAATCTCCATATCAATTCTTTGTTTCCTATTGTCTAAATCCCTATCCTCATTTCCTCGCTTCTTACTTAAAATCCCATCTTCAACATCAGTAGAAGTAGGCCTAGGGTTATAACCACCATAGGCAATTCTACCCTGCTCTATATATAACAACAACATTTTATAATCTTCATTGAAATGAACACATCCTTCCAATGCACTACCAAGCTCATGATACCTTTCCTTATCTTGACAAGGACACAATTCCTTCATATCAACTTTCTCCATACAATCAAAAACTCAAATTTCCACTAAACAAATGGCCCAAACTATTACTCCCTACAGTCCCTAGGTTTCCGATTAAGCTTAGACACGATAAAATCACTCACATTTCGGAATTAAGAACAAAAGTCGCCGAAATTGAAGTAATCAGAGAAGCAGCCAAAATCGAAGAAGAGTGTAAAATGCAGCCTTTGATAGTTTAATACTTCATGCGGATTAAGAGGTTACCTCGAGAATAACAATTAGTTCAATTAAATTAATAACATATTGAATTTATTTATGTTTTGGAGTGTCTAACCTTCACTATTCTCATGAAAATGAGAAAGAATTTAACATTATTAATTAGTTAATTTTGGTGAGTAAAAATTGAATGTTTAGTTCGTATTGACGTGTTGTCGTTTCAAACTTTTGAACATTTGAATTGTATTAACGGAATTAATAACTGAACTTTTATTACAAAAGAAGAGAATCTAAAAGGATGATAATAACATGTGTCGCTCAAAAGGCAAACTCATGTGGTGTACAACTGATAAACTGTTTTAGAAGAAAAGCGTTAGAAAAATGAGATAAAAAAATTTCTGAATTACCTTTGATCGTCCAAGACAAACGCACTTACTAAATATTTTTTAAAAAAAGTGACCATTTTCTACCTTCTTAATTACAATACAAACGATTTTATATATATATATATATATATATTTAAAAAATCTCACGCTTATACAACAACATACTTGTGAACATTAAATTGTACAAACAATATTAAAAATTGATTTTTGATTGCAGAAGAATGGAACCTAAAAGGCTGATAATGATATCTCTCGTTCAAATGGCAGATCCACGTGGTGTACAATCGATAGATTGTTTTAGAAAAGTGTTAGAAAAATGAAATGACAAATTCTATAATTACCTTTTGATTGTGTAAGACACTCACACTTATTAAATAGTTAAAAAGGAAACAAGACTATTTTCTAGCTTCTTAATTATAGTATAAACAATTTAAATGGAAAAAATATATAATGAACAAAGTCTCACGCTAATATGTACTATGTATAGTAGTTCTTCGATGACGTGTGTTGCATGTAAATATCAAATCATGTAATATTTAATTATTTTTTGAAAAAAATATTATTTGTTAATTCATTGACTTTCTATATAAACGTTATTCCTGTGATACACATATTTGTGTCAAAATTAAAAGTGAAGATTAAAAAATAGAGAAAAAACGTTTTGTTTCTCTTGAAGGTAAATAATAGATGATATGATGAGATAATATAGATTCTACAGCATGATTAAATTACATGTAAATCTACGAATATCACATATGTATAAATCAATTTTCAATCATCACAAATTAATTAACATGAAAAATAAAAGAAGCATAAACTCTATCCACTTACTCATATATCATATCAAAATTTAATGTGAAAATAATAAAATATACATTAAAAAAGACATTTAAGAGAGCGAAGAAGCGTTAGAAGCTTATTATATTTTTTCATGGGCGAAAAATAAGAACATGTTAATTGAAGCTTTCTAATAATGAATTTTTTCTTTTAATATAGAATTATAGTTATCGTATGATATTCATACATTTCACTTGATTCTTTCTTAAACATGTATATACAACATGATATAATACACCTATTGCAGATTTTGTATACAACTCAAGATATATGAGTAGAAGTTAAAATTTATTGTGACATTTTGATTAAAAAAGTTTACGACAATTGATGGAAATGTGTTTAAAATATTTATATTTGATTGCTCACAATTTTTTTTAGGTGTTGACTACTTTTTTTAAACTTTTATTTTTTTCACTTGTTACTATCTAGATAATTACAAACTTAAAATTGAGGTTTTAGCTTGAATATTTTATACATTAATTGGTATAAAATTAGATTTAAATTTCCCAAGCAATGAGAACGAGAACCCTAAACCCAAAAGTTCTCTTCTCTCTCTCAATCGAAATATGGCGTGAATAGCAGCCATGGCTGCTTCACCCTCTCCCCAGCCTATGGTTGTGGGAGAGACAAACGTCAACCCTAATACAGGTCGTACATATGCTTCATCAATCAGCGGAAATCAACAATCTACGAGAAATTTCTTAAACCAGTCAGTCTTTTACATGGAGAACCCAAAGTGGTTTTTGACTCCAAAGACCTTGAAACGTTTATCATGGAGGAGAATCTAAAATTCGCTCTCATAGCCAAATTCTCACATGGAAGACCTGAACTTCCAGATTTACGGAAAATATTGCCTCCAACAATTAGGATTTAAGGGTGAATGTAACATTGGGTTATTAGAAAGTCGACACGTGCTGTTGCGGTTCACTTTGAAGGAAGATTATATTGCAATCTTTTCAAAAACTAGTAGGTCCATTAAGTTTGCCGGTAATGTTATACCGTTCAGAATCCAAAAGTGGACTCCTTCTTTTAGTCCTAGGGAAGAAACTCCATTGCAATGGCATGGATTTCCTTCCCAAGTTTACCATGTCAATATTTTGCTCGTAATGCACTGTTCTCGATGGCTTCAAGCAGTTGGACAACCTCTTGATGTGGATCGAGCGACCAATGATAAAACACGACCTAGTACTGCAAGGGTAAAAGTCGAGGTGGATCTGTTTAGGACGCTTCCAAAAAGAATTAGAGTTCAAATAAAAAATTTAGTCACCGACGAGATTACAAACGTAAGGTACGATTATTTACCATATTATTGTAACAGATGTAACCATCAGGGGCATAGAAAACCATATTGAAGGAGAAAAATTTCGAGGTGATCTTCGTGTTCATCTCAATGCTAAAAAAGCTGATTCAAATAGGTTAGAAGTTGGTGAAAAGGATGATGAAGGAACAATTAAAGATTTACAGATAGGGGCTGAAAAGAGTGGTGTTCAAGATCAAAATTTGGTGCGCCAAAATTCTGGCCAGCTTTTGGGCAAAGCAGTGTTAGACGACTACTCTTCCGGGAATCGAATGTTATCCTTAATTCCTCAAACTGATGAGTTTTCACGGAAAAAGAATACTTCTCCCAATCAACAAAGCTGTAATTCAGCTGATCGTATTGAAGTTGAAGAGCAACTCGTTGTGGATACAAATAAATCCAACGATGCACAATTTGCGCAAAAAAATAACGAGATAAAAGAGAAGGAAGTTGCTGCTGAAAATTCAAGTATTAGGCAAGGTGATAAGCATACTCCTGAGAAACTTCACGATGCTATACAGACGCCAAAATCTGATGTGCAACTTGAGAATTTGGCAATTGATGGACAGAAAAAATTTGAAGGATCAAAATGTGGTGATTTGCAACCGTTGGAACCTGTCGATTTGCAAGTTGAAATTTCAGGTCGTGATGAGAATGCAACTGGGAATTGGAACACAATTGCACAAAAAAAAATCAATTTCTATGTGTATTGGTTCCTCGGCAAGTCGAAGTAAATTTCCACGTCTTGAAAATAAGCAGCAGCTAACTACTAATCTAGTAGTGTAATCTAATGAACTGAAGGACATTGTTTGTACAAATCCGTTTGAAGCACTCGAGGTGGAGAAAGAATTAGAGTTAGTTGATTCTAATCCCACGAATGAGCAAACTTTGGTTCGAGCCGATTTTGATATTATTCAAGAAAGTGAGGCTGCCATGTTGCTCAAACCCAATTCAGCGATCAAGTCACCCATGGTCACATCGAACACCTCAGCTCATGAGGTCTCAAAAGAAAAGCAAAGGGAGATGATTTTTCCTAGATGGGCTGATTTGGTTGACGATGAAGAAGAGCGTGTTTCACCTCCGCTTTTGAATAGAAAATTAAGTCCACAAGCTTTGAAATTTATACCTAAAAGTATAATTGCAAAGAAGAAGGAACAAGAGGCCTTAGCATCAGAATTTAGTCCAACTAGGGGTTATGAAAGTGATTTGGGCGATGATTCTTTTGATGAGGATGAGGAAGAAAATATGTTGGACATATGCTTTGATAAAGTGGCTAGGGATGGGGATATCTCACCTCGGCATCAAAGAAGTGGAAGCAGCAAAAACAAAAAGAAGACACATGGAAGGCAACACAGTTGGGATGGTAAAGTGACAGGAGAGTTTGTTCCAAGGCACCTACCGATGCGACTGACAAAGCAGAACCATATGACAGTGTCAATAGCTTCAACAAGATCCAATACATCCAAGAAGAAGTTATGAACTATCTAGTTTTGTTGGACAAAATTGAAGAAGTAGGCAAGTTGAAAATACTTCAGGTTACTTTAGATGGGCTATCTATCATTTTTAATTCACACATTTGTAAAAGTAAGTTTGAGGTTAATAACTCAACTTTCTTCTTGGATTTTATATTTGTGCATTTTTCAAGTATTCTGATTTGTAATATCATCATAGAGTATATTACAAATTCTATGATGATCATAGAATACCTAATTTTCTCTAGCTCTTATTTTTTTCATGTTTGTTAATTAGTAGAGGTTTGTTGCCTCATTAGGATTGACAAAGTAAGGCCTAGCCCCCTTGCTTGTACTTATTTCTATTGAGGATTTTTATTTTAATAAAAAAAAAAGAAAAAAAATAAATTCCCAAGCAAGAAAATTATTCTTCATTTATCAAATATTGCGGGAATTTTGTTTCATAATATATACAAAATCATATTTCAAATTGCACTCTAGGCTTTAAATTTTGCTCACGATTTCATAATAGTGTCCTTCCATGAAAATGTTTGCAATTAAGGGTGTGTTTGGTATGAAGAAAATGTTATCCTTCATACCAAACACACCCTAAGAGTTGTTACCACTGTTAAAGAAGCCAAGGCCAGTATTTGTTGATCATTAAGAGGTAATGAAAACTTCTCTTTCAATACAAACTTAATTATGCTACATATTTTACACCATTAGTAGTAACTGAGGCAAGTTAATTCTAAAACTAAAATGTTTTTATGTAATCACTCTTGTACCAAATAGATTATAGATGTAGAGATGCTAACTCCAATATTTCACCACGACCAGGGAGCTCCATTGACAGAGTACACGCTTCGTCTAATAGGTTCAGACTTAGCACTACATAAGAAAACTTCTGTATACCGGAGAAATCCAATACAATGTATAAGAAACTTTCACCTTCTCTGTCTGTCTTGAAAACTTTTCCCAAATGGATCATGCACAACACAAATGTTATCGACCAGTAATTGAAATATTAACCTTTGGGTTTCTTCTACAAAACATGAGTTGAGGTTAAATAAGGAAATATCCTCAATAAGGATTCATATAGCCGACCCCAACTTATCTGAGACTAAGGCACAATAATTGTTGTTGGTTTTCTTCCATTTCTTGTTTTTATGGCACACATTGACATTGGGAAATGGGAAAAAGTAACAGCTTCTAGGAAGATCCAGGCTTCGTCTGGAGACATTCTGCATCCTCCCAAGGCTGGAATGCATCTTGCTGAGTTAGATGCTGGAGATATCGAAACAAAATATACTTTTAGTATAAGCCACTAGCTTCAGCAGAACAAGCAATAATGAGAAAGATAACGGTAAATGAAAAATTTTCATGCTTTAATTTGAGATGAAAGGCATTGATTATCCCTCGGTTTGTTCTCATTCCATTGGTCAATCTTTGTAACTACTGAAATTCCATTGGCTCATACATTAGAATTTTGACAATAAGATACATGGATGTAGAATTTAGATCTGTTATCCTTGCTGATCCTTGAAAATTTGGAGTCAGAAAAGTACATTTGAGCAAGCCAAAGTAGTGTTTCATGTTTTTTTGAGGTCAAAATGCAGTACTTTCATAATTTAGAGGCAAATGACTGATAGGACAATAGCAACCATTGGTTCGAGGAATCTGAAGATAAGCAAGTGGATTGATGGGAAAAGGGTATTTCATACTGTGGTTTTCATTCTGGAATGAGTGAGAGGAGATTCACATGCATGGTCACTGCAAGGAGCACGTTAAACACAGAAAAGAACGGAACATTCATTGAAGTCAATATATGGTAGGGAAATAGCCTTCACCTCTAACCAAAAGAAAAATCCACGCATGATGTTCAACTTTTTATCTTTGTCAGGACCGGCCCTTTTGATTTCCTGATTGACACCTGCATTTTTGACAATGAAAATGTATTAATAATTTGTTGTTGATATGGCGATCACATCACTGATTGGATACAAAGTGGTACAGAAAATAGCAGAAATAAGAACATCAACAGCCAATATGGTAGTCGCGACTAGAGGGTTTGATATTCCAAAGAAATTCAAGTAGACAAGCAATCAAATGGTAACTTTTTCTCTTCTGTAACATAAACTACTGGAAGCTAATTGGGAACCCTATTCTTGTTGTTTATGGAACACAAAACTTGAGAAAACAGTCCAATTAAATTATGCATCTCTTATGTGCAATCCCGCTACATCCACAGCTCTTAATTATGGATGAACTCTTAAATAAATTTTTATTGCCTTCCTTGATCAATAGGATTTACAAACAAGTGTCTATATTCCCAACTTCTTACCTTCTCAAGTAGATTTTCCACCTTTATAGTGAGGATCATAATTTATTAACATGGTTAGATAATTTTTCACATAGAAGACTACAACAACAACAAACACAGCAAACACAACAACAAGCTTAGTGTAGTCCCATTAGCATGGTTTGGGGAGGGAACAATGTATACATACCTTACCCCTACCTCGTGGAGGTAGAGATGTTGTTCTCGAAAGACTCTCGGCTCAAGTAACACACATTAGAGTAGTTAAATAAAAACAGAAACAGGACAGAAAAAATAATAGAGAAAGCATAACATAGCATTCAAAAAATAGGAGCGATAACAATAACCAACTAATTTGATAATTGAAGCACGGTGAATACCGAGTAATAAAAATCATAAGACATGCAACTTACGAGAAAGATGACACTATTGGTATGAACGGGAAACAGCTACAATACATCAAACTACCACCAAGCCTATCCCGTCTGGAAATGAGACAACGCTTAATTACCTACTAACCTTCTAACCTAATCTGTGACCTCCATAACCAACTATATAAGGTCATGTACTCGGAAAGCTGGAGCTGAGCCATGTCTTGTCTAATCCCAAACAGGTCTACCACTACCACTACCTCTCCTAAAACCCATCACGGCCAAACTCCCATTCTTACTCATTGGGGCCCTGCATACCTCCACTTCACATGCCCGAACCATTTGAGTCTTGCTTCCTTCATCTTGTCCGCCATAGAGTTCACTCCCACCTTGTACTGGAGATCTTCATACTTAATTTTATCTCTCCTAGTATGTACACACATGCACCTTAATCTCCTTATTTCCACCACTCTCATATTTTGAGGATGAGTTCTTAACTGGCCAACACTCCACCTCATACAACATAGTCTTACATAGAAACATTATTCCCTTAAAATAGCATCTTGCATCAATACATCCTAAAATATCACGTTCTCTCCAAAAGTATACAGAAAATAAGGAAGGGTTGCACTCTGTTGAAAAGAGTTTTCAAGTCCCTTAAGAGCCTTTTTGTTTTTTTATAGTTCACATTAGCGTCAAATGAGCTATTTCCCATGTCTTAATTTCCTCCTCTTCCTCCAGAAATCCTTTGTAGTAAAAAATCTCAAATAATTTCTAACAATCACTGATTATGGGCCAAACATATTCCACCAGATGCATTACAATCTATGTATATGATTGATATGATCACCACCCTGTTTCGCATAAAGACCTGCTAATTTGTGTTTTTCTTTGTTTTTTAAGTTCTCAACATAGTTCCTATGCAACTGTCCAAACAGAAAGACACACTACTCCTGGTGCCTAGACAGCCAATTGAGTGAGAAAATTCCAGTTCTCTTCTTACACCAACCTATTACAGAATGATTTTAAGGTGAAAGAAGCCATCTTTCACTCTTTATTTTTTCCTAAGGGAGTTCAATTCCCCAAGGATGAAAAAGAAAGACAACAAGCCTATCGCATTTCCATGTCTCTATCCATGAGTGGAACTTTTACCGCTTTAATAATCCAAGTAAACTACTAAGTTCACTGGATACCGAATTTTTATGATGGTCGTGCTCATCTTGGCCATGCCTTTTGGGTCGATCAGGTTCATGCAACACCAGCACCATTGATGAATGAAATGAAAATAGGATGATCAAAATGGAAGAATATGGAGTGTTATGTGATAGAAAGATACTTATTAAAGTGAAGCAAATGTTATTAAATAGTTGTAAGACCAATGATGCTATATAAGAGTACATATTGGACCTCTAAAGTCCAAGATTTTCTTGCCTAGATCATGGACCACAAACAACAACTACAACAATATACCCAGTGTAATCCCACAAGTGGAGTTTGGGGAGGGAAGGATGTACTAGATCTTACTTCTACCTTTGTGGGGTAGAGAGGTTGTTTCTGATAAACCCTCAGTTTAAAAGAAGTGTTATTGAAGCAGGATTGCAAGAAAAATATAACCACCAAATAACAAGATCCAAAGCAAATGAAGAAATAAATAGTACCATAGAAGAATAAGAAACTACGCAATTACTAAATAATACTACCAATAGTGAGAAGAGGATAGAGGAGACTAGCCCCCTATATCTCCCACATAAAGCACGGTAACATTTGGCTACCTACTAATCTTCGACTCTAATCCTCCACCTCCACACCTTCTTATCAATGGTCATGTCCTCAACATGCTAAAGCGATATCAAGTCTTGTCTAATCATCTCCCCCAATTTTTTTTCTTTTTGAAATTGGTAATGTATGTATTCCTTAGCATTAAGGATATGTGGAGACCTCCAACGTTTGCTAACAAAGATTATTACAGTGAAATTAGCAAATCTACTAATTCTTCTTCTTCTTCTATACATTCCTCTTTACACCAAAAATAAAAGGAGACAATACATTTCTCTTTGACCTTCTGGAAGGAATTTATGTTATTCTCAAAACATCTTCCATTCCTCTATTTCCATATTGTCTGCCAAATTGAGATCATTCTCCACCATTCTTTTTTATTTTTGCTTCCCCACTCCCCCTCCCCTGATCCAACAGCTAAGGAAGTCAGCAGTGTGTTCTGGCTTAGTCCAGTTGCTATCTGTGAGTTTCAAAAACAGGGACCAAAGTTAGGTTGACTCTGCAATGTAGAAACAGGTGGTTGTCAGTCTCATCTGTCTCATTGCAGAGAAAACATCTAGAAACAATTTGTCATCCCTTCTCCTTCAGTACTTCTTGTGTGAGACATGCTAATTTAGCCACCAACCATATAAAACATTTGACCTTAGCTGGTGCCTGACTTGTCCAAACCTGTCTTCATTTAGTCAATCTAGGTCCTTGATGCAGTCCCACTTCCTTCTTATACAGTTTCTTTATAGAGCACCTTACATCCTCAATGTGTCTCTAGTTGATTGTATCTAACCTTTGAAGTCATTGAGCACTTGGTAGTAGTTTTGACACTCTACTTATTCCCAATCATTCAAATTCCTCCTAAGGGAAATATCCCACCCATTAGACCAACTTTCTACTATAGTGATATCAAGGTTGCTACAAAAGGAGAACAGACCAGGAAAAGTCTGCATAAGGGTCTCTTGTCCTATCCAGACATCCTTCCAGAAAGAAATTATTGTCCCATTGCCTACTTTGAGCTTCATGTTCCCGACAAGTTTGTTCCAAAGAGATTTAATTGGTCTCCAAATTGAGACTCCATAAGGTATTGTGGCTTCATTGGAGCACCATTCAATGTCTTGGCCATACTTGCATTGTATAACTTCATTCCACAAAGCTTGATCTTCCTTCACGTATCTCCATAGCCATTTCATCAAGAGGCATTCATTTTGAATCTTAAGGTTCCTCAATCGTAGTCCCTCTAGTGATTTTGGAAGTTTGACTGTTCTCCAATTCATAAAATAAGACCCCTTCCCTTCCTTGTTGCCAAACCATAGGAATTCTTCTTCTCAGCCTATCCAGTTTCTTCCGAACCTTTGCAGGTAGAGGGAAGAAGGACACGACATAGGTTGGGAGGGAATCTAACACTGCATTTATCAATGTGTCTTCCTTCAAGTGAAATATACCGTGACTTCCAAATGGTTAACTTCTTGAGCAACTTACAAAAATAACTATATTTATAGGGTTAATGAATACCAATAGCTATAAGTATGTTATTTACAATAAATGACTAAATTTATATCACTTTTTTGCTGTATTTTTGTATCGTTTTTTATTTTTTTTATTTATACATTAATACATCTTTAAGTACAGCAAATTAAATAAGGAATTGACTCTAAATATAACCCACTATCCTTACATTACGTCCATATAATGAGCAACTTCCCATAATTAACTTTATAACTAAAAATTACTTATTTAAAGATATATTAGGTCATATTCTTTATTAGTTTAACAAAAATTGTGATACATCATACTCAATTTTCTTGCTGTCTCCATATTTCTTATTATGGCATTGTGAAGGTATTAATAAATTTTTTTTTTGTTAATTCAAGTTATTGTATGTAAGCAAATTGTTGAATTTGTGAATGAAGGTTAAGTATTTCGATTTTGAATAGGTGAACTACATGGCAATAGATACACCAGTTGTTAAACAAAAAATGAATACACCAATATAGAATACAATGAATACATTGTTGTTAAACACAAAAATGAATACGTTGGATACAGCTATACTTGTATTCCCTAATCAATTTTTTATCTTGGATATAGTACTTATCTATCTAGATATAACTGTATTCACAAATCAACATTTCAACTTGTGTTTATATAACAATACAAGTATCTATGTATATAAATATGGATACATTTCAACACTGTTGTTAAACAAAAATATGGATACATCAGACAAACTAGCAAAAAAGATACAATTTGTGGGTATCAACTGTATAAGTATGGATACATTAGACAAACGAGTAAAAAAGATACAATTTGTGGGTATCAAACTGTATAAGTATTCTTGTAAATAAAATTTTGAAAAGGCCAACAATATAGTATTGATGTATCCAACTATACTTGAATTCCTTAATCAACTTTTTAAATTTGACAAAGTACTTGTGTATTCAAATATAATTGTATTCACAGATCAACAGTTCAATTTGTGGTTATATAATAATACAAATGTCTATGTATATAAGTATTCTACTATATACAAAATTGACAATCAAAGAACCCTCAATCTCTTTTTTGTTCATGTTCTTCTTGTACTCATTTTTAACAACTATATACATACGAAATCAAATTTTCTGACAATTTCAATACAAGCAGACAATGGCACACAATACATGTGTTGAGATAGATAAGTAAATGACATTAAACTAAAAAAATAAAGCATACAAATCTCAATTTCATTTTCCTCTTGAATCAAAACCCTATGAAAATAGTAGAACGTGTAGATATATAATGCTCAAAAAAACGAGATAAATATGCAATTAGAAGAGAAGATACCTGATGGATACAAAATCACAAAAATCGATCCTATAGTGATGTAAAGGATCTTGAATTTGAATGAATTTGGAGGAAAAAATCAGAAAATATGTGATGTATGAATATTGATGAAAGAGAAAAATTTGATGATGGTAAACATGGGAAAAGATCATAAATGTGCCTGCCATAATTAATTAGGCATTCAATAATTACTTTCCTATTTAATATTTATTTATTATATTAAAAATATAAATTTTTTTATTTATTTGTATATAATCCACTTTGCTATTTATAGTCTAATTATATCCATATAACATGAAAAAAATAAAACATAGCTATTTTTCTTGAATATATATGGATGTTTGCCATATTCTGAAGTTTTTCCTAACTTCTTTTCTGATCTCTGGATTATCCCATCCCATATTAGCTATTCTTTATGTCTATAATCTATTGTTTACTACCCAATGGCATGCCCAAATAGGTCGTAGGCAGTTTCTCTATGCTGCAGCCGAGAATATTTGCAAGATTTTGCATCTACGCTTCCTCCTTGACGGGGAAAAGACTGCTCTTTTTTCCAGTTGACGATTGGTGCAGATACTACCTCCAGTATCACAAGTATTTCCCTGATGTATCTTATCTGTTCCACCTTGGTTTCACAAAAAATCATAGTGTCATCAGTATACACAGGCTAACAAATCTCCATACCCGGGGTCTGTTATGTTGCTGACTTTAAAGCTCCTGGTCCATCTATTTTGAGTAGCTACCCTCAACATGTTGTTCATTCCTTCCATGGCTAAGGCCTCATTTGTTTGCCCCTAATGGAGGTTTGAATCTGAATGGTTCAAACATCAGACCATTAATTACATTTGTTTTCATTAATGTATAAGTACTTAAGCCTCATTTGTTTGCACTTAATGGAGGCCTGAATGGTTCAGACATTAGACCATTAAGTGCATTTGTTTTCATATTAAGATTTAAGCACTTCATTGGTCTGAATAAGTCTTAATCATTAAGATCTAGAACAGAGTCTTAATATCATTAAGAGGTATTCTTGTGTGGATAATATCCACAATTACTAGCCACCACCACTAACCACCTTTGTCATCACAATCACCACTTTCATCATTGTCATCTACCACCAACCATCTCTATCATCACAACCACCATTGTTGCTAACCTCTATTGTAAGCTGCTACCACACTTACCTTCTCCATCATTATAATTATATCCATTGCCGCCGCCACTCTCGTCTCTGTAGTAGCCACCACTCACCACCGCCACTCTCGTCTCTGTAGTAGCCACCACTCACTATAGTCAATACCTACTACCAACAAACTTCGCCATCAGAACTAGATTCGCCACACCAACTACCACCATTTATTTTTTGCTCACCACCACCACCGCTGCCACCTCCTCCACCATTACTATCAACCACTACCATTACTGTGGTCAATCTCTACTACCAGTCACTTCCACCATCATAACTAGCACCGCCTTCAACTAACACAAACACATCACCAACCACCACACATTCTTCAGCAATCAGCATCAACACTGTCAACTACTAAAATCAACCAACTTCATCATTATAACCACCAACGCCACTACCAATTGTCACCATAACACCAACCACCTGTAGAGCCACAACTATCATCACCATCATTACTAGCCACTAACAACAACTATTACTATCACAAGTTCACCACCACCACTACAAACTATCTCTACCATCACTAGTAAGTGTAAGTGTTTTATTTTCTTAAAATCAAATAATAATTTTATTTTATTAATTCTTTTTTAATTTTTAATTAATTTTTACTTGGATTGTATATTTATTATGTACATATAAATAATGTAAGTTCAGATGCTGAAAAACAAACAATCCTAATTATACGGTGTTCAGATCCAGAAACATCTTAATCATTCAAATGTGCAATCATATTCAGAAGTTTAAATCTTAACGAGAACAAATGAAGCCTAAAATGAATAGGAAAGGAGAGTTGGGATCTCCATGTCTCAAGCCCTTTTCAGAGTGAACCCCCTCACCCCACCCCCATCTCCATAGTTTTAATGCAAAAATCTATTCATTTAAGCCATTTGTCCCCAAACCCCATCTGCCTTGAGATGCTCTAAAGGAATCCCTAGTTTACATGATCATAGTTTTTTCCAAGACAAGTTTGCACATGATGCCTACTTCCTCACCTCTCATTCTGGTACCACACATTCTGTTGTTATTAAAGCATTCATAATCTGCCTGCCTTTTAGGAATACCATCTAATGCTTGTTCACCAATTTACTTATCACTTGTTTCATTGTTTCCGCTAGCACTTTGGCAATGATTTTGTAAATTCCACTAATGAGATTTCTAGGTCCGAAATCCCTCAAGAATAACACACATTTTTTTAGGGATTAGAGCCACATATGCAGCCAAATCCCTAATGCATCTAGCGAGCCTATCTCACATACTATTTGCATCTCCACTACACCCCAACCCCCCACCCGTCCGCCACCAACTTCTCCCTCATTTCCTGGGAACTGACCATAGACAAGCAACCCCATTTGATCCTTGGCTGGTCATCAACAAACCTCTTCTTCATTTTCCTCTTGATCTCTAAATCCAACACCAAGAGCTTATTGCCTCCCCTCCTAATCCAGCAGCTCAACAAATCTGATGTATGTTCTGGCATTGTCCAGTTCATGCTTGTGATGTTGAGAAACAAGTTCCGAATTTGATCAATAACCTTAAACTTACAATGCAGGAAGAGATGGTTATTTGTTTCCCCTGTCAAGTTGCACAAAAAAAACCTAGGGACCAGCTGTCTGCCTTTCTTTTGTAGAACTTCTTCAGTTAAACATGCTCTCTTTATCACTAACCAGGTGAAACACTTTACTTTTGTAGGAATGTCACTCTTCCAAAAGTAATTCCAATTATATTTTGGGGACCCTGTCATCCCCTGTAGTCCTTTTTGTAAGCATTGTTGACTGAGAAGACTCCATCCTTACTATGTTTCCACAGGATCTTGTCTGTAGCTGTTGTAGTTATAATCATTCCAGCTAGTTTTTCCAGTAGCGCTGCCACCCTCTCCACCTCCCAATCATTAAGTAGTCTTCTTAAAGATATGTCCCATCCCTGTTCTGTCCAACAATCACTCACTTTAGCATCAGGGTTCTCACAGATTAGAAACAAATCTGGAAAAGGTTCTCTAAGAGAGGTAAGGTCTATCCAGCCATCTTTCCAAAATTTATTTTTGTTTCCATTACCCACCTTAATATACATATTTCCTTCCATTTGTGACCATAGGTTCCTGATTGTCCTCCATACCCCCCACCCATATGGTTCAGAGGTGATTTTTGTACACCAGGGGTTTAGTTCTCCATATTTTGCTACTATAACCTCCTTCCAGAGAGCTGCATCTTCCTCAGTGTATCTCCACAGCCATTTCATCAAAAGGCTTTCATTTTGCAGCCTCAAATTTCTGATCCCTAAACCTCCTCTTTCTTTGCTAAGAAGTACATTCTTCCAGTTGACTAAGTTATAACCCTTTCACTCCTTATTGCTTTTCCATAGGAAGTTCCTTCTAAGCTTGTCTAGTTTTTTCACCACCTTAGCTGGGATTGGAAACAAGGACATCACATGGGGTTGGCAAAGAGTCCAGAACAGAGTTTATGAGGATCAATCTACCCCCTAGGGAAAGGTATTGTGCCTTCCATCTAGCAAATTTCTTTTTCGTTTTAAAAAGGGATACATTGATCTATGTAAACTTTTAAAAGAAAGATCTAAATGTTCCTTTTTCTCACTAACTAAAAAAAAAAGCAATACTCTTACACACAGTGAAAGTAATATCATAAAAGTGAGAGAGGAAACAAAAGGAGAACATCGTTCATATAAAAAAAATTAATCAAATTAAAAAGGGATACATTGATCTATGTGAACTTTTAAGAGAAAGATTTAAATGTTTCCTTTTTCTGACTAACTAAAAAAAACACACTACTCTTACACACAGTGAAAGTAATATCATTAAAGTGAGAGAAAACAAAAGGAGAACATACTCTACTACGAGCCACATAAAAATGAGAGTGCAGGAACTCTATGGAATTAGATACTAGCTTAAAAGTGACTACATAAAGATTTGCTATCAAGTTCAGTTCAACTTTTGGTTAAAAACAAGGCAGGAAACTATTCTTAAATTTTCTAGATGAGAGTGCAGGAATTATATGGAATTGGATACTATCTTAGAAGTGACTACATAAATTTGAACCAAGGAATGGCCTGAGAAAAAATCAAAACACAAGAGAAGCATTCATAATGCAAGGATATGTCACGATTCTGGAAAACAAACTGTAGGCAGTTAGTCATGCAAGGAGATGTCACGATTCTGGAAAACAAATTGTAGGCGGTTAGTCTTTTGTTTCTCGGTGTGGCTTTCAGACTTCAAAAGCAGTTATTCCTTCCTAGAAATGTTTCCTTTGTTCCCTTTCTTGGAGTCACTACTTGTCCACTTGCCTTACATCACTTCTTCTTTTTTATGAGGTCACTTGCCTTACATGACTATTGTTTCCACTGGCACTTCTCTCTGAGTGAACATTATATTGTATCAAAAGTTACATTGGTCATCTAAGTTGCTTGGACTCTCCAAAAAATTTGCCGCACCCGTGTCGGATCCTCCAAAAATGCACTACATACACCCGATGACATTTTTGAAGAGTCCAAGCAACATAGTTGGTCATGCCTTGTTCATACAAAATGTTGAGTCAGTTGAAAAGGTACAACAATGATCAATGGGAACTTCTAAAAAGAAAGATCTGAATGTTTCCCTTTTTAATAGACTAAAAACACTCTACTCTTCCACGCCTAGTGGAAATAAAACAATAAAAGTGTAGAGAAAACAGAAGGAGAACAACTACGAGCTACATGAAAGTGAGATTGAAAAAAGTCAAAACTTTTTATCAATCAGATGGTAAAGATTTTACTAGCAAGTTCAGTTCATTTTTTTGGCGAAAGAACAAGGCAAGAAACTATTATTAAGTTGTCTAAATGAGAGAGGAGGAATCCTATGGAATTGGATACTATCTTAAAAGTGATAACATAAATTTGAAATCAAGGTATGACCGGAGAAAAATTCAAGACATAAGATAAACATTCAAAATGCAGATGCCATGATGCTGGAAAACAAACCGCAGGCTATTAACCTACCTTTATGGAGTGATAGAAGGGATTTCCCACGTCCATTTCTTGAGCTAGATGGTAATCGCATCCTAATGTCTTTCCAGAGCTTCTTATACTCCTCTTCATTGTAGGGCGTCCTCATTAAATTCAAAACCTCCTTCCTGTACCTAGAATCTATGATTGTTGCATCCAGCTTGATACACAAAATTAGCAGCCAATGGTTACAAGAATTATCATGGTGAACGAAAACTAAGAGGTAACATAAAATAAAAGAGGGACCAAAAGAACCAGTGAAAGTAGCAGAAGAATTGAAATCATACATTCAGGCAATGTTCCACTGAAGGTACAAAGGGGTTAGAGCTACTGCCCCAGCCTACCTCTGAACCTACATTCTCAAGGATTTCTACTTCACTTTGGGATTCTGTCTCCTTAAGAGCTTCATAAACAAAACAAACAATTATTACCAAATGAAGATTTAAGACAACGATATCTTCATACACAATTTTTTGGACGATTCGAATAACTTACAATCAGAATCATCTCTAGGTTCAATTTTAACTTCCGCATCCATGAATTTGCTATCATTCTGAATCTTCTGCTCCTTACCAGGTATAATGTTCACATCAATTATGTGCTTCCAGTTATCTACATATCTATCCTTGTTTCCTCGCTTCTTACTCAAAATCCCTTCATTCATCTTCTGTCTCTTACCATGTACAATCATCACATCAAATCTATGATTCATGTTATCTAAGTTCCTATCCTCGTTTCCTTGCCTCTTACTCAAAATGCCATCTTTCAACTGCTGCTCCTTACCAGGTACAATCTTCACATCAACTCTGTGCTTCCTATCATCTAAATCCCTATCCTCGTTTCCTTGCTTCTTACTTAAAATCCCATCTTCCATCCTACTCTTTCTGGCATTAGTCTTTAGAGCTTTTGAACTCCTCAATTCGTATTTTGCCCTTACATTGTCCAGACCATTTTCACCTCCATGAATCTCCAACTCCCTATCCTTATTCCCTCGCTTTTTACACAGAGTACCAACTTTCATCTTCTGCTTCTCAACAATGGAGACACTCCTATTCTCTCTCGCATTAGCCTTTAGACCTTTTGAACTCTCCCCCAATTTGTATTTTTCCCTAACATTATCCTGATCCTTTTCAACTCCATGGATCTCCAACTCCCTATCTTTCTCATACTTGATGAACACAGGCAATCCATTCAGATCATTAACTTTAGAAACATATGATGCTCCATCTAGCTTGGTCTTAGCCAAAAAATTCATATAAAGCGGGTCAGCTTCAACATCAGTACTAGGGTTATGCCTATAACCACCATAGGCAGATCTACCCTTCTCTATAGATAACAACAAGGTTTTATAATTTTCATCCACATGAACACATCCTTCCAATGCGCTACCAAGCTCATGATACCTGTCCCTATCTTGACAAGGACACAATTCCTGCTTACCAACTTTCTCCATATAATCAAACTCAATTTTCAATAAACAACCAACCTAAACTATTACTCCCTAGGTTTCCTATGACGTTTTTTAGTTTGGGTACACCCCTTGAGAAAATTACTCTTAGGAATTAAGAAGAAAAAATATTTGAACCGAGCGACCTAAAGTAGATGTTACCTAAATCTGGAAATTCTGCAATCGTCAGAATCTTGGAAGCAAACAGTTATCAGAATCGGAAAACCTAAACGGAATGAGGTCTTAATCACCACGCAACAAACTGAAAAAAGGTCAGAATTAAGTGCAACCAGTGTTGATCTACACAGAACTGAGGGGTGACCCTGAGATTCCTGGTATGATGGATTGTTAAGATAGATCATTGATTGCTCTTTTTAAAGAATGTCATTTTTGTCTACAATTCTTCATAAGGTATGCACAACTCTTATTTCCTTTTTCTTTGCTATCGCTTAAACCAAGAAGCCAAGTGAGACAAATAGAATCTGCTAACGGGGTTCCTTCTCTTCCATAGCATACTATAACTCTAAAAGCGGACCTAGAAAACTTAATCGAGTCACTTAAAAGGACATTGAAAACAAGTATATTTTAAATGCCCAAAATGCCCCTACAAGCCAAACACCCAATCTAAATTATAATTTATCTCATATCTCTATACTGTGAAATCACCCTTGTTAAAAAAATATGTAGCTTGGTTCTAGGATGACAGTTTAGTAATGCTAAATTGGTACCCAAGATGTGGATGTAGAGGGTAATAAGTAGTTGACGCAAATAATGGGTTGCCTACAATGAAGCACAACAAAGTGAGGAGAATCACCCTCCATGAACTTTTATGTGCCATAGGCCTTTTAAGTGCGCCTTAAATGAGCCTTTGACAACACTGATTTGATTATCGATGAGTCGATGACCTTCAACATATTTGGCAAGTAAGTTTTTTGTTTCTCTGTGTGGCTTTCAGAATTTAGATTTCAAAAGCAGTTATTTCTTCCTAGAAATGTTTCTTTGTTCCCTTTCTTGGAGTCACATAACTTGCCCACTTACCTCACATGACTTCTTCTTTTTGATGAGGTCACTTGCCTTACATGACTATTGTTTCCACTGACACTTCTATGTGAGTACACATTATATTGTATCAAAAGTTACATTGGTCATGCCTTGTTCATACAAAATGTTGAGACAATTGAAAAGATACAACAATGATAGATGGGAACTTTTAAAAAGAAAGATCTGAATGTTTCCCTTTTTAATTGACGCCTAGTGGAAATAAAACAATAAAAGTGTAGCGAAACAAAAGGAGAACATACTCTACTATGAGCTACATGAAAGTGAGATTTAAAAAAAAAGTCAAAACTTATTATCAATCAGAAAGTAAAGATTTGCTAGCAAGTTCAGTTCATTTTCTGGCGAAAGAACAAGGCAAGAAATTATTATTAAGTTGTCAAAATGGGAAAGGAGGAATCCTATGGAACTGGGTACTATCTTAAAAGTGAGAACATAAATTTGAAATCAAGGTATGGCCTGAGAAAAATTCAAAACAGAAGAGAAACATTCAAAATGCAAAAAGATGCCACAAAAGGGAAAACAAACTGCAGGTTATTAACCTACCTTTATGGAGTGATAGAAGGAATTTCCCACGTCCATTTGTTGAGCGGGAGGGTAATCGCCTCCTTATGTCTTTCCAGAGCTTCTTATACTCCTCTTCATTGTAGGGCGTCATCAATAAATTCAAAACCTCCTTCCTGTACCAAGAATCTATCATTGTCGCATCCAGCTTGATACACAAAATTAGCAGCCAATGGTTACAACTTACAAGGTTATCATGGTGAACGAAAACTAAGAGGTAACATAAAATAAAAGAGGGACCAAAAGAACCAGTGAAAGTAGCAGAAGAATTGAAATCATACATTCAGGCAATGTTCCACTAAAGGTACAAAGAGGTTAGAGCTACTGCCCCTGCCTACCCCTGCACCTATATTCTCAAGGATTTCTACTTCACTTTGGAATATTGCCTCCTTCAGAGCTTCATAAACAAAACAACAATTATTACCAAATGAAGATTTGAAACAATGATATCTTCATACACAAAATTTTTTGCACGAATCAAATAACTTACAATCAGAATCTTCTTTAGGTTCAATTTTTACTTCCGCATCCATGAATTTGCTATCGTTCTGAATCTTCTGCTCCTTACCAGGTATATGTTCACATCAATTATGTGCTTCCAGTTATCTAAATCCCTACCCTCGTTTCCTCGCTTCTTACTCAAAATCCCATCATTCATCTTCTGCCTCTTACCATGTACAATCATCACATCAATTCTAATTTCTATGATTCCTGTTATCTAAGTTCCCATCCTCATTTCTCACCTCTTACTCAAAATGCCATCTTTCATTTGCTTCTCCTTTCCAGGTACAATCTTCACATCAATTTGGTGCTTCCTGTTATCTAAATCCCTATCCTCATTTCGTCGCTTCTTACTCAAAATCCCATCTTTCATCTTCTGCTCCTTAACAGGTGCAATCTCCACATCAATTCTTTGCTTCCTATTGTCTAAATCCCTATCCTCATTTCCTCACTTCTTACTTAAAATCCCATCTTCCATCCTATTCTTTCTCGCATTAGTCTTTAGAGCTTTTGAACTCCTCCCCAATTCATATTTTTCCCTAACATTATCCTGACATCTAGGGTTATCCCTATCACCACCATAGGCAACTCCACCCTTCTCTATAAATAACAAGATTTTATAATCTTCATCCACATGAACATATCCTTCCAATGCACTACCAACTCATGATACTTGTCCTTATCTTGCCAAGGACACAATTCCTCCATACCAACTTTCCCCATATAATCAAAAACTCAAATTTCCACTAAACAACTAACCCAAACTATTACTCCCTACAGTCTCTAGGTTTCCTATTAAGCATTGGTTTTAGCTTGGACACGAGAAAATTTCCACTAAACAACTAACCCAAGCTCTTTAAAATCAAGAACAAAAAATCGCTGAAATTGAAGTAATCTGAGAAGCAGACAAACTCAGCGGACCGGAGCAAAATCGAAGAAGAGTGTAAAATGCAGCCTAGATAGTTTAATTGAATTTAATTATGTTTTTTTTTTCAACAGAAGGATGTCCATGTATAAACTTCAAATGGAAAGCTACAGATTTAAGAATGGCACAACTGATTCTGAAATAAGAATTATGCACCTAAATGAAAAGGGAATTGCATTGTCCATGTAACTTGGAGCTGTCATATCTTACATGAAGCTATTCTGAAGTATCCACTACTTTTTCTCATTAATCTTCTTCTTGAGCGACCCACTTAGTGCTGCTTTCGTTTTCGTTCACTCCTTCATTGAAGCAGCACTCCTCATGAAAGAACAAGTTTCGTTGTAGTTAGTATCTCCTACAAGTTCTTGTTTTAATGCAGATACGTGTTACTTTTCGGGAGTTGGAGCACTGCCTTAATTCTTCATTGTTTCTTTCTGCTGATAGTCGTCCAACACTGGAAGCTCTTTGCTGAAATGAACATTATTCTGCTCCTCTACAGAAACATCTTGGGAATCACTTTTATCCATGCTGTTAGATTTTTGTGCTGTTCTGGTCTCTCCCATCACTGGCAACTCTGGTTTTGGAAGACTTAGACCAGGCAAAATTTGCGAAATGCTGAAAGAACTTCTGGTGGCATCACGAACCAATTCTTTCCATGAAGATTTTTGTCGCCATGCAGCACCTCTGACATAAATATCTACAGGTCCATCTAAATTGTCAGTAGAAATTTTATCCAGCTCCTCATGCTGATCTGGTACTTGCTCTTCATATTCAACTTTATCCAGCTCTTCATGCTGATCTGATACTTTCTCATCATTTGATACTTCATCTTCAGATTCAACTTTATCCAGCTCTACATATTGATCTGATACTTCCTTCCTCATCGCTTGATACTTCATCTTCAGATTCAACTTTATCCAGCTCTTCAAGGTGATCTGATACTTTCTCATCGTTTGTTACTTCATCTTTTTCGTCAGAGGAGAACTCACTAACACCATCAGAGCCATACTGCATCTCTTTACCAGGAATAGCACTCGGCAAAATATCCAATACACTGAATGTAGCACCACTACTAGCACTAACGAGATCTTTCCATGGAGACTTCTTTGGCAATTTGGCACTTCTATTTAATAGCTGGCTATCTCGTTTGCATTCCAAACTCTGCTTTGCTTCAGCTTTAGACAGCAAAGTATGTGCCTCACCATCTTTAACCTCTGAAGGTGCTTTACGCTTTCTGTTTGAGGGCATCATCCTTCCTTCCTTTTGTATATCTGTAGCAAGTCGTGATTCCTTGGATAGCGAATTCTGAATAGCTGTGATTGCTTCCAGGGTTGGATCTTTGAACATAGTGCTTCTATCCTTTGCACCGGTCACTACATTGATAATAAGGTTTTCATCATTGTCATCCATTTCTTGGTCAACAAAATCTTCATTAGCCTGAATAGCTGTCATTGCTTCCTGGATTGTATCTTTTACCATAGACGTTCTATCATTTGCACCAGCCAACACATGGAGAATGAGGTTATCATCATCTCCCATTTCTTGGTTGACTAGATTCTTGTCATGATCAACTGTGCCATTTAAGCTTTGAACTTCCTTGATAATTTAAAATATCTAGGGGTTTTCTCATATTTCTCCCTCTTAAAAATTCTGTTCAAGACTGAATTCATAATATTCAGCTCTTTCTCATCCATTCCACCCTTTGAGTCATAATTACAAAGTGATTTGTGCTTGTCTGTATAAGTAGTAACAGAGTGCTCTTCACAATCACAAAAATGGATAGGTAAAGAAGGAACTTCCACTTGCTGAAAACTGTAGTTATGCTTACCAGTTCCTCTAAGAGACACTGGTTTTATCTTTCCTAACTTAGGGAAGTAAATCCGAATCTGCGCTTCATCCAACTTCTGACTTTTCAGGGAGTCCGTCATTTCAGATGAGTCGAAGTAGTGGCAATGTAGCATCTTCTTCCCGCTCACATTTCAAATGAAGAAAAAAGTGTTCCTGAAAAGTTTGGTTAGGGATTTGTCGGAAGAAGGAAGTAAATCCAAGTAAGCAAAGCTGCGGCCTTTGGTTCATAGATTCCACTTTTCCGAGTTGTGTTGTTGAAAATGTCTTCTTCAAATCCTCAGCCGTCACACTTTCGCCTAAACCACCAACATATATTCTTACGGTTTTCTTCGTTGATGTTTTGCCTCCTTCGCCCGTTGCCATCTCTGCCGGTGCTGCCATGTCCAACGCAATCAAGCTCCTTGGTCTGAAACCTTTGAAGACCATGCTTAACATATATGCTGGCAGCAAACGAAGTCCAGTACTTATATCAATGTTTTCTACTAAAAATTAGGTGTGAAAATTAGGCTGGTTGAGTCAAATTTGGGTGGATCAAAGTCATGACAATAAATGAGTACGTCTAACTCAACTCAAATTTGTTTAGGTTAAAATGGATTGGATTAAAATGATTAGGTATCGAGTTAGTCAAGGGTCATAATTCATTCCGTTCACTTTTTTTTATATATATTATATTTTAAGTTTTAAAAAAAAAATATAATATATAAAAAATAAAGTTTTTTAAAAATATTTTGACTAGATTTCTCAAAGATCAATTTGGGCTACCTACTAATCCATATTTTAATGGGCTGAAATGGACTGGGTTGAGCTAACAAATGGGCGGGTCACTAACCAATCCAAACCTAAATGGATTGAATCTGGTTAGATGGATTGAATTTCATTTTAGGGATAATTGTACATAATGGCAAACTATTAATGTAAAATAAATACAGTAGCTGCCGTTTCATTTATTTCCTTTAAGGAGCAAAGTCTGGGTCAGTTTGCTATTAATGGGCCCCACCGATTTGTATAAGTAAAAAAAAAAGTTGACAGTTATTCTCTTCCTTTTATACAATATCTTCTTCTCGTTTTTATCTCTTATTTCCTTCAATTTCTCCCAAATTTTCTCCCCAAAATTAGTTTGAAATTTCAAATCTCCACCAGCACGTTCTCAATCGCGGTTTCAAAATCCCTTCAAAAATTTCAGGTACCGCCAAAACTTATCTCAATCGATTAATTTAAATTATTGTCTATTTTTTTCAGTTTTTTCAAGCTATTTTTCACATCAGTTCATAATCCATACAGAGTTTTCCTTCAAACAATGGATGCCCAATCTCCATCTAAGAGATTCACAAGAGGTATACCCTTGCATGTCGAAAATAGTGTTGAACGCCCATCGTTTTCCTTGGGTTTAACTCAGGATTTTGGGGAGGTTGCAGGTTCAATGTCCAAATCCAACGCAATGCAAGAGATCAAATCCAAATTGAAAAATAACCCAATCAGATTGGAGGAAATGAGTACAAAATCGAAGCAATCCAACGTCAAAATTGTGGAGGGAGGTAAGAAAGATCAGTCTGCTGCTGGGTCAAGTAAAAAAAGGAAAGAAAAAACAACTAATTATACAGAAGAGAATGCAAAAACAAAAGGAAGTTGTTGTTTCTGGCTTATTGGAGAATGATAAGGTATTTGTATAATCATTATTTTTGTATATGTTACGATTTTATATTTTTCTTATATTTTATGTGTTGATTCATGTCTTATAACTATTTGTTTATACAATTTTATATAGCGATCACTATGTTAATATCCAAAGTTAAATGTATAAAATAGAACTATTTAACTATACATACAAGGTAAACAATTATACATTTGAAATTGGTTGTATAATGTATAATATATATACAGTATAAATATTTATACAGTTTTGAGCATTGTTTTATGTATAAGTTTTTTCATTTGTATAAGGATCCTATTTGTATAATGTTCCTTTAGACATATACAATTACACAAACTTATACACATACATAAATGGTTTGTATTTCACTATATATACAATGTAAACAATTATACATTTGAATTTATTTGTATAAGTATAATATCAATAGTTATTGTATTCGTAGCGGTACAACAATTTATCTATATATACAATATAAACATTTATACAGTTGAAATTAGTTTGTATAATGTATTTTT
>JAJOOE010013374.1:0-12436 GCA_036250405.1 Solanum raphanifolium | reverse complement strand
AAAAATATTTTCAATTTCAAAATTTCATTTTTTCACCCCTACCCTCGACCCCCCACGCACCCACCCCCTACCAACCCCCCCCCAAAAAAAAAATTTAAGTTTGTTTTTAAAGAAAGACAACACATCCTCCTCTAGCTTAAATGAATCAAAATCATATCAATGAAGCAGAAATTTGGTGGTGGAGGAACTATTGGCCTTTCTGTACTTGAGTTGCTCCAGTTCTTGCAATAGGCAAAGCAATCTTATGTATAAGGCTGAGATGTGCTGCCTCTCAAAGTTTTATAAGTACCCTTGTATATTTAATAGTTTTATAAGCTCCTCATCACAAAATAAATGTTAAGGGGATAACAACTACTCCCTCCGTCTCATTTTATATGTCATCCCTTTCTATAAATAGTTGGACCATAATACTTGTCATTTTATAAAATTTATGCACAAATTACCGTATTTTGCCTATTATACTGTTGATAGAATAGTTAATTAATCTTGTCATTTATTAATAAAATTGACTTAAGAAAACATTAAATAAGGATAGAAGGGTAAAGTTACATCATTTCTTAATGCAAGTGCAAAGTAAAAAAGTGACATATAAAATGGGACGGAGGGAGTATATCTTTCATAATAGGGCTTGCTTTATAATTAGGGAAAAGGCATAAGTGCCCCCCGCCCCCCAAACCATGATCGGAAATCCACGGACACACTTTTTCTTTGCGGGTCCTATTACCTCCTAAGCTATTTTAAAATGGAATAATACCCCCCCCCCCCGTGTTGATGTGGCATAGACAACCAAATGAGTATCCCTCTTGTGTATTACACGCGCTTCATATACTTTTTAGCATTAATTTTTTTTCTTCTTGTTTTTTCATTAAAGCCCACTTCCTCTTTCTTAATTTTTGAATCTTTTCTCTTTCCTAATTTCTAAATCTTTTATTCATTTCAACAACAAATTTCCTCCGCCAAGAGGAGTCTCTTTCATTGGCGAGATTAGGGGCTTCAAAAGAGCAGGATCCTAGACCGGAGATGGCAATCAAAAGCCTCGAGTAACTCTTCTCGATTCAATTGTTTTGCTTCTATTTAGAGACCGACGGTGTAACAACGGAAATGCATTGATTTGTTTGTTGTTTGGCTGGATCAGCATTGGTTCGTCGGTGGTATTTGGATGGTAGAGATGGAGGTGGTGTTTTCCGACTATGGCACAACGATTTAGCAGTAAAGTATGGTGGTTTTAAAGGGAGATAACAGAGAAGATCTAGAGCTCTGTTTTTTCGATTTGGAACGGTATGGTGGTTTCGCATGGTTTTGATGGCTGAAGAGGATGGAATCTAGTGGAGGAATGATGGTTCAGGTCTCGGTGAACAGTGCCATTCCCTTGTGAAAATTATTCTTCCCCTGCCCTCTTCAATCATTCCCTTTTTCTTATTCTGTGAAATACAAAATTTCCCTCATTCCTTATTCTTGGAAACCACTCTGTTTACGATGGTAGTAATGAGAATTTTGGGGGAAGTGATTAAAAGAATCAATTTTTTTATATGTATTATTAGAGTGGAATTTATTTTTTTACACTTAATGTATGCTTTTTCAAGATTGAAATTTGGGGACTTTGAAGTTTCTTGGGTTGTAGTGGTCATCGGAGGAAAAGGATTTAATATGGGGAAAAGAGGTTTAGAAAATCAAGCAGTCTAATTAATTAAATCTAATTGTCAGATTTACATATGTGTGTGCGTTAAAATCGTCTTAAGCTTTGTAGTTTGGTTGCTGATTCGAACATGGCATTGCAAACAGTGTTATACACACTTCTTTTTTCCTTTTTATGACAGTAAACTCTGGGCCAGCTAACCCTTGTCGAATCCACCAAACAGTTTACTATGGTTGAACAAACACAAATGTAAGGTAATCATGTCCACAAAGACTGGAGAAAACTGGCTCCACACTGACTTTAAGGCATGTAATCCCTCCCAAGCCACAGCAACTAGGTTCATCCTAGTTTCGGTAAAAGGCATATATGTTCAAATAATGTCTTTAAGAAAATTTACCAAGTCAAATTATCTTCTTTAATATCTCTCTCAGAATATCAGAAATCAATGCCACAAATCATTCAAGAAACTTCAATGTGGAACACCTAAGAGAGCAGCATATACAAAATTCAAATGACTACAAGTAAACACACGAACAAACAATGAACATGAATCAATCAGCATTTTCAAATCACATACCTTAGTTCTAAAACTTTCTGGAGTATGCTGGCTGCAGCAGCATAATCACCTCCTCTAGCAAGAAGCCTCCCCTGTCAACTTGAAGTCAAAGAATGCACATTTAAGGAACGAAAACAATGTTCCCCAGAAAATAAAGGAGAGTACCCTAGGACTAATATGCCACTGAAATGAAATGAATATCCATTTACAGAAGAACAAATTGCTATGCTTTCAAGACACCTCTCACCTAGAGTCTGACACCAAAAGCAAAAGTTATCTACATTGAGGATTAACATATTGATGAAAAATGCTATTCATACTTTATTTTATTTCCATAAGTAAGGATGCTATTCACAAAAACCTTACACAAATTCATCCTCGTTGTTCAGCATTCAACCATCAGTGATCCAAGTAGCAATCAAGAATCCTAAATATAAAATTTATTATAAAATGATGGGATTGTTATCTGAAATAATCCCTGATAATAGATGCTTTGACATTTGTAGAAAAGCACAATTAGCGAGAGAACTGCACACTCCTGAACCCAAGGTTGCACCCATTCGACACGAGAACCTAGTTCCATCTTTTTTATAACCCAAGAAATCCTCAAGAGTCGGTGGCGCATGGTTCGAAACGCGGTAGACAATTGGCCTCACCAGGCTTTTGTCTGTGGCTGAATTCGAACCCATGAAATGCCCTAACCCTAACCTACACAGCAGTTGTTGTGCTCTTACAACTCTATCTAACCCGGGGGCAAAGGAAAAAGGAACTCGTCCTTCCTCCTTCAAATTTACTAGTCATTGTTACGACTAGTTAACTTAATCAATGACCAACAAATGAAAGAGCAGAAAAAGGCAGGCAGTACCTGTAAACGTAGTCTATCAACTTCGGTCATTATAAGAGACCCAAATTTTCCGGTAAGAAGTTCCAAGGCATCTCCATATTTAGATTGTTGCTCTAATAAGGAAACATACACAATAAGAGCTGTATAAAAGCATGAAATGTTTCAGTAGATAGAACAAGGTTCAAGCATAAGAGAGCACCAAGCCTGATTACTCATGAGTTATGGGAGAACAAACAAAAAGCACCTTCTGGTTCATGTAAACTATGAGAAGCAATGTGCTTCTTCAGCAGGCCTTCTGCTAAGAGTAATAGCTTCTCTCCTCCATTGCTGCAGAGAACCTATAACAAGATGGAAGGAATATGAGAAATTATCATTCATAAGGTTTAGTTGAACATCAGAAAGTTGCAATAAGATAAATCATTACAAGTTTCAGGATTTATACACTAGAATAGGAAGATTTAGGGGATCAGGAACTGCCACATATACTTCAAAAGTATTTATGGTGAGCATGGATGCACTACAGTTCTACTACTTTTACTGAAGACCAACCAGCAAAATCAGAAAAAGGCACTACCAAGAGTACCTACCATGACAGAGAGCCATGTGTGGCAATCAACATGATAAGTCCACAGCCAAAAAGCAATAGAGGAAGGATGAGAGCAAGATAGGAGCAAGGGTGTAGGGATCGAAAAGGGAGAAAGACCTGTGAAAGCACATGATTGGAATGAGTGATTTTTACTCTAAAGGTGTGTGACCTGACTTTGACATAGTCATCCTCCAATCATGAAAAATATTTCACAAACACTGCTAGAGTTAACAAAAAGTTGCTTATTTTTTTCTCCTGCATAACTTCAGAAGGGGCCTCAAACTCAGACAACAATAGCTCTGACATGGAATACAGCATCTATGATGTTTTGATTAAATAGGAATGCAGCACATATGATGAAGTACCCATGCATGCATACAAGACAGATATCTTCCCAATCGGAGCTGTTTTTTTCTTAATAAAAGCACCATCTCTGCTCCCCCTCGAATAATATTACTTGAGAGCACCATCAGGTCGTTTGGTTCAAGGAATTAAGCCAAGTTAATCTATATCTATATTGTATTTAAAGCACAAACCCTTTAGTAAAATGTGTTCACTTTTTTTACCCATTTAAAAATAGTATTTTACGGTGGAAATATAGGCTTATGCAAGCTGGATAGTGTGGAGAGTTGACAAATCCATCAGAAAGATCTGGAGAATGATCCCAGCAGCCATATTTTGGAGCCTATGGAAGGAGAGAAACAGCAGATGTTTTAATGGAATATCAACCTCTTTCTGCACTCTTAAAGCCCCATGTCTAGTTAGTTTATTTGGCTGGCCCTTTTTTGCCAGTGTAAACAGTGTGGATGACTTTTTGGATTTTGTTAGTTCCCTATCTCTAGTACAGTAGAGTAGTAGGGTTCCCTTTTGACTGTTTCACAGGTTTTTGCCAAGCTAGCTCCATATATTTCTGTTTGGGGCAGATTTCTTGCACACTGTGTTTTTGTAACTTTGAATCTTCTTGCCCCCAAGGCCTAACTCAAGTGGCAACGGTGGAGGATTTGTGGCTTAGGTCACATGTTCATGCCCCACACCACACAAAGCGAAGCCCAGTATTTAAGTGGAGAAGAGAAGAGGGGCGGGCCCACTATCCACCGAGTTTAGAAGGCTGTAATTGGTCCAAAGGGCGGGTCACAAACAGATTTCTCCGTCGTCAAAAAAAAAAAAAAACTTTGCATCTTCTTGATGCTTTCTGTTGAAGTATGTGACCATCTCATCTAAAAGCTTAAGCTGTTAGAAAGCACACTTTTATTATTTATTTATATTCTCAACACGCCCCTTCACATGCGGACCTGATTTTTTTTCATGGGCCAAACACGTGGAAATTCTTTTTAATTTTGGGTGGCGGGGAGATTCGATCTCAATACCTCTGCCAGCTCTGATATCATGTTGAAGTGTGTGACCATCTCATAAAAAAGCTTAAGTTGTTAGAGAGAGCACACTTTTATTATTTATTTATGTTCTCAACACTTTCTAATATCATTTAATTACTTTACCAAAAGAAAAATATAGTCATTTCATTATTTTACTAATATTAGGACTTTGAGATCAACAAAAAATTTACAGTCCTTTGATTTCCTTACTTAAACTACCTAAAAATAGATTTGAATTTGAAGAACTATTTTGTGTAGGACATTATTTGGGTTTTTCATGGAAGGTGTCCCTTGAAAGCAATTTTTCCGAGTTTAAAAATCATATTGCCAAGATGATTCACACTTTCAGTGAAAGGTCTTTGGCCTCACGATCCACTTGTGTGTCAACCTTAGATGCCTTTTTAAATTGACGGAATTGAACGGTGCCATATTTTTCTGAATGCGATTCTAATTTTCTACTTTTGGGAAATGAAATTTTATTTCTTGACCTATTTATGAACTGTTTCTCAACTAATCAAATTCTCTTTTGTTCACCTACGAGTCTTGCCAATTGATTGTTGTTTTCTCATTGAGCCAATATTTTTTGCTTGTAATCCAAACACAAGCATATGTTAGGTAAATTTTTACCTTTTATGTTCTCTTAATTACCTTGTATATACATTATAGGCCTATTCTTTATGTACTTTATTAGGCATAGTTATACATAGATGCTCTATAGTATTTACATGATTTATGTGAGTACTCCAAACATGTCCATATAGTTCTAATGATCTGTTTTTTTATGCAGTAAATAATTCTATTAACATTTGGGGAAACCCCGTATACAAGTCAAATACAAAAAAGAAGAGAACCTACACCAAAATATGGTTCTCAACAAAAGAAATTCAATCCTCTATTTAAATTGGGACCTTGTAAGTACACCACAAAGCAACTAAGGACAAAATACTACACTGCAATTTTACATTCCATTCCTTCAAAGGCCCTCCTATTTCTCTCTTTCCAAATGGCCCACGTGATTATGAAGGGTGCAACGCACCAAGCCCTCGAGCATCTCTTCCCTCTTTAATGAATCCAACCTTGCAAAGCCTCTTCACTGTACCTGGCATGACCCAATGCCTCCTAAACAAATTGAGGGCCATCCTTTATAACCGACTAGCCACCTTACAATGCAAAAAAAGATGATCTACACATCCGCCTACACTTTTACTTATGAAATGCCAATTGACATAGGTGATTCTTTCTCTTTCCCAGATTCTCTATTATTTAGATCACACCCCTTACCACCAACCATGCAAAGAAACAAACCTTCCTCGATGCTCTATGGATCCAAATGGGGTCGTGGGGAAAAGTACCTTCCTTTCTCCCTAGCAAACACTTAAAAAAATATTAATAGCGAATAATCACTACTCTCCCACCACCTCTATATATCTGATAAGTTGTTTGGTGTCTCTAGTCCGTACAAAAGCTCTATCAAGTTATGAAATTCTCCAATCTTCCAATCTTGAAGGTTCCTACTGAATCATAAGTCCTAGTGAATAGCAGCCCATTAGACCTACAAATTTGTTTGACTTTCATCCCTCTAGCATGAACAGCGATATAAGTTAGGGAAGGCTTCCTTCAACTTGATCTCTCTGCACCACTTATGTGCCCAACAACTAATCATATGCTTATGTCCCCAACCTTAAAAGAGATATGTCTACAAAAATCTCCAACCCATTCATGATACTCCCCCACAAACCACACCCAAAAGGAGTTACAATGTTTCTAGTCCTCCGTCCAGCATCTACTGTTCCATATTTTTCCGCTACTAGCCCCCTCCAAAAAGCATTATCCTTCATCCCAAATCTATAGATCCACTTCCCCAACAGGGCTTTATTGAACACCTTGAGAACTTTAATGAGAACCCCCATTCATTTGGAGATGTGACAACTCTCCAATTCACAAAGTGGAACTTCCTAATGCCTCTCGTTGAGTCTCATAGGAAGTTACGTTGAAGTTTTTACAATCTTTCAGTCACTCTGTTGGGGGCCTGCAGAAGTGACATAACATATGGTATGAACGTTAGAAAGAGTGCTTTTGATCAAAACTTTCTTACCCCCTTCCGACATATACCTCTTTTGCCATCCCTCTAGCCATTTCTCAACTCTCTCAATCACCATATTTTACATTGCGAGATATTTATACTACCAATATTCAAAAAGGGGTATAAAACTGATTGTTATCATAGAATGTTTGCCATGAATACTCACGATGTTCTCCCCCTCATGTATGAGATTTAAGGACATTTGTTGTACATGTTATTTTTCCTGCAACATACCTTTCTTTTATAGACATGGTGAGAAATATAGGAGAAAAATATTATTGACTTGGGTATCTACAATATTACATTGAGACCCTATTTATAGAAACTAAATTAGACTCATTTTCCAACTAGGACACTACAATACAATATTTTTCTAAGTAAGATTCAATATACTATTTCAATTTCTATTCCTATTCTAAATAGGATTGTATATATTATTCTTGTTCCTATTTCTATTCTTAACACGCCTTCTCAAGCTAGTGCATAGAATTCATATATACCTGGCTTGATACAAATGTAATTACTGCAAGGACCGATGAGGGGTTTGGTGAGATATTTGCAAGTTGATCACTTGACTTCTCAAAATTGACAATCAATCTCAATGTGCTTAGTCTTCTCATAAAATACTGAATTTGATGCATAATGTCGTTAGAACACAAAGTGATAAATTCCTGAATTATAGTGTTGAACTTCCAAACCAAACTTGAGAAGATTGTTTCAAACCATAGCGTGACCTTACGTAATCCACATACAAGGCTACTAAACTCCTCTGAGCAACAAAATTAGATGGTTGCATCAAGTATGGTATGTCTTATTTTCTTGTTATGCTTCTCTACGTTCCAGCAACGCTAGTTGATCAGGCAGTCTTCGCAATGAATGGCATGATAGGGTGAATTCCATAAAGACTATGAGACATGTTCTAGACATCTCTTCCATAGGACAATGCAAGGAAAGATGATTACATCCTCCAGACTAGACTATAAAGCATCGATTTCTCCATGCAAGGCCCATTTCATGAGATTATACAGCATGAGGAAACATATCACTGCAACAACGTGCCTTGTATAATCCTGTAAAGTGGGGTTTGCGGAGGCAAGAGCGTATGCAGACCTTATTCTTACCTCAGAAGTAGCAAGGTTGTCTCCAATAGACACTTGGCTCAAAGGAGGCAACACATCACTTTTGGAGGAAATTTAGTTAGCCCCTTTTAATAAGACTATCTTGTGTGAGGCAAGCTTTACGTCGTACTATCCATCATTACTTCGTCTATATCTCAAACCTTGCGAATGAATACCTTTTACATTGCATCCCCATTCACCATGTCCTCTATTTGTGCATTCAAATAAATTTTCTCCAACGTATGTAGTAGCGCCAATAGTTCTTCTATATCCCATTCTTGACAATTAATTATACTCCACATGCGACCACTTTATTGCTAATGAGGTCGTAAATTGAAAAACAATTGTCCGTGAAGTGTGACTTAGGTTTTAGATTTTGGGTAGTAGTAACAAACTTAGGCAATTACATCCATCGTCTCAATGTTGCAATGAAATTCATCATCTAAATGCTTTTTATGCTCATTACGAAAGCTCTAAGATAATTGTTGGAGATTTCTATCCAAGGTTGATTATTGAGGAGGTTTGACATAACAAGTTAGACTGATGAAGAAATTTCAACTCCGCACCTCTTATTTGTGAATGATAATGTGACTCTTCGTGAACCTCAATAACAATAGGTAAGAGTGTTGTTTAGTATCTTGATTTGGTTCGAGGAAAAATATTTGGGAACTAATGCTAAACTGAGAAGTACAAAATATATGTTGTCTAGCACGAGGATGATGGATGTTGAACTTCCGACCAAACATTTGGTTCTACCTTTAGGAGAAAGATTCAGGGATGAGGAGTGTTGACGACAAGCGTCAATTTTGGAATAACATTATTGGGATAGAAAAATCAATATTCTCAAAAATTGATAAAGTCAAACTTGTGAAGCATCTTAAATACTTATTTCATTCTTCTTAAAATCAGCAGTGAAATTCATCTGCTAGAAAACTTGATCCCGATACGTAACATTGCGAGGCAATCCAACTTGAATGAGTGAAAATGTTGATTTTTCCACATTTTCACAAATCATTCAACTTTGCGTTTGTGAGCTTTGCAAAGCATAGCTGATCACAATACTCAATAAAAGGAAGAACTATGCGGTAGACTGACCACCAACGTAAAAAAAAAAATGTCTGCATAGAGCAGAATGACTATGAAGACCATACCTAATTAGGTATTAGTTGATTTCTTGATAGACTTGCTTCAGCATAGGATTAGAATTAGTTTTTGACCTAAAGGAAACTTAAAAAGGAAGACTAGAAAACAAATAGAAGAAAGACCTGAATTATGTTTGTGGTGGTGGAGCAAAAGTAATGAAAAAGAAGTGAAGAGAGAACCTGCAATTGAATGCTGCATACTGCCCAAAGCAGGAACCTTTCTTCAGCAGCAATCTTGTACATTTTAATAGCTATCTACAAAGGATTAAGGAAATGAAATGTGAGGTTGAGTTACAAAATGTAAAAAATTGTAGTTGATAATAGATGGTGCCAACCTGTTGTTGCTTGACAAAGGAATATTGACGCACATAGCAGTTGAAGAGACCCATCATTAGATCCAAGTTATTTGGAAATTTGGCGTAAGCATACTCGTAGCAACTTGTGGCCATATCCACTGTGAAGATAGAAAAGAAAATTTTTAAAATATTAATGAGTGAGAATTTGAGTGGAAAGGGAGAAAAAATAGAGTACTGACAGTGATCAAGTCGTTGGAAGACAATCTGTAGAGTGCTGAGAGTAAGATCATCAATCAAGAGAGAGTCATTAGTGTACAAAAGGTCTTTGGCATTTAAGGAAACCGAAAATGCTTCTTCAGATTTACCCATCCTTTCCAAAACTAACGCTTTAAGTGCCAGAGCATATGGAGAATTGGGGTATTTGGAAAGAAGAGTGGTGCAGTGCTTCAGAGCATTCTTGAACTGCCGAGAATCAATGGCATCCCAGATGGGTCGAACTCTACGCTCCGGTATTCCACCCGCTAAACCCAACTTTGACGCCATTCCACAAATTCAATTCTCACTTCTCAATTCTCAATTCTGATGGATGTTTTGTCGTCCTATTAACCAATTTCAGTGTCGGCTACACACCAGAAAACCTAATCCATCCTTATTTTTATATTTTTTTTCTTCCTTAAATAAAAGGATATTATATACCTAAAATGTCACTTAACTCAACTATTTGTATTTTTTTTTGAAATAGGTCACTCAACTATTTGTATTGACACAAAACTATCCTTCATCCACTTTTGGGCCTCCAATATTATTTTTTTGGCTCAAAGATACCCTCGCATTGTATACTCATAAGCTGAATGGAGGGTAATATTGTATCAAATCTCATAGTTTAAAAGCATTTTAGGCTCTTTTTCGTTAAAATAATTTGAAATTACTTAATATATATGTTCACATGATTGACTTAATTTTGAATTTCATAGTAAATTAAAAATAAAAAAAAGTTAGGCATCTACTCTCTATACTCCTCCCCTCCCCCATCACTTTCTATCTCTTCCATTTTTTTTCTATTTGGATCTTGTCCATCATTTTTAATTTATTTTTTTTCAATTTATGAAACAAGAGAGAGAAAATAACGATGCATTCATATAAAAATAATTAGTTCAATAAAAAATTACTTAATTAAGCAAATATGTACGAATATTGCATATTTTTTTTGTGTATCCAAAATTCAAAATAAAAGAATAAAAATATTTGTTTCTCTTATCTTTGCCCTCATCCCGCCTTAACAATAATATAAATTAAAAGAATATAAACATGTGAGTTCATTTTAAATTTGAGTCTCGAATATCCTAATTAAGAATAAGAGATTAAAAAAGAATAAAAGAGAGAATGACCAAGACATTTGGATAATTGATTTAAAAATATTATATTAATAAAAATAATAATATTTTTTAGATGGACAATCAATTGGTGTGAGTATGGATTTTAGTTGGATCCCCATTTATGAGTTGGGTTACATTATAATAAATTGGGGTTGATTTAAAATAGGTCAATAGGAAGATATCATGAGATTAAAAAAAATCAATATTATTTTCAAGTGTATTGAGTCAAAATATGAATCATGTGTGGTTTTATATTTAAAAAAATGATTTTTATTATTTATTTGAGAAGGTTAAATTTTGACCAAGCACATTAAGTAAGTTAATAAATAAACATTTAATAATTTTACTTTAAGGGAGCTATTAAAAATAAGACAAATATGAGCCAAATGATTAACATTGGGGATACTTGAGCCAAAAGGTGGACACCAGGGATATTTTAATTCAATTATTGGAAATGGATCAGATATACCCTCAGTTTGATTTTGGGGTCAAAAGTACCCTTACCTTTGGTGTATTGGCTCGTCTTTACCCCTCAAAACTAACAGCTACCATGTCACCTTAAAAATTACATAAAACAAATTTATTTTTGCTAACTTGGAAATTCAATTTTTATTGTTTTTAAAAAAAATTCTAAAACATAATTTGTCATCTTCATTCTTCCACCTCTTTCTCTTTAATTCCTCATTGTGAAGAATTTAAATCACTTAAAACAATAAAATAGATAAAATTGTGAAGGGATTTTGACTTATGGAGTACTCCCTCTATGTTACATTTCATATAGCAGTAATTTGATCGGATATGAACATACTGTGTTTGATGAGATGATGTGGCTGGGATAGCTCTTACGATGAAATCTTTCATATTACTGATATCAATCTACTCAAGAAATAGTAACGTGTCAAAATGTGAAGAAATCGTATATCGAATTTAGAAATTAAGAGTGAAATGGGATTTATGCACCCCGAGGTTATTCATGCTATTGTCAATTGTTGATCTCCCTCCAAGTTGTGAGGACCTCATCAGTTCTAAGTCGTTAAGTGAACGTTGATCCCTCCATTGGAATTGATGCACCATTCGCATACTTAAGTAGACCAGTATAAGCAAATAAGCAATCATTACTTCATTGTAAACACAATACATATTGTCAGTTGCAAACTATCAAGACCCGATTTCTCGAGTCATGATGGCACCTACTATACCCTACCAATAGGTAAGCCAACCCGTAACCCAGAACATCAAGCAATGAGCGAAAGGGCAGAAACTAACGATAACAATAATCTAAATAAGAATAACAAGGCGGAAGCAACCCAAAATAAATATATACAGAAATCCCTCCCAGAACCTGGAAGTCACTAGTACAGAGCTATCTAATAAAGAGTACAAGTCCCAAAAGTGGACCACAACAGAGCGTGTCTCAAAGGCAACA
>JAJOOE010013361.1:0-17860 GCA_036250405.1 Solanum raphanifolium | reverse complement strand
CCCCCCCCCCCCCCCCCCCCCCCCCCCCCCCCCCCCCCCCCCCCCCCCCCCCCCCCCCCCCCCCCCCCCCCCCCCCCCCCCCCCCCCCCCGTGATCGATGATCGGGATGAAAAAATAAAAATTTGAAGTTGAAAATATTTTTTAGAAACAAACTTAAATTATTATTTTTTGAAGGGAGTTGGGGGGCTGATAGGGAGGCAGATGGGAGGCGAGGGTAGTGGGTGGGGGTAAAAAAAATAAAAAATTGAAATTAGAAATATCTTTTAAAAACAATTTTTAATATTTTTTGGGGGGGGGTGGGGTCGGGGTGAAGGTGGGGTAAAAAAATTTAATTTAAAAATAAGCTTTAAAATAAATTGATTTTTTCAACAAAAAAGTTGTAATTTGAAATTGGTGGAAAGTTTTGGAAAATGTTTTCCTTGATTTTTGAAGGGAAGTCATTTTCCTTGAATTTGAAGAAAATGAGTTGATTTGAAAAACATTTTCCAAAACATTTAACCCAACCAAACATGAGAAAATTGGAAAACATTTTCTGTTTTCCGTCGTACCAAAGTACCAGACACACCCTCAATGATTAACCATTTTCAGTGATTCATATTCACAAACTGTGTAAATTTGACAGTAGACATGCATCAATAGAGACTACATTTGAATTCTTCCATTGTTTATGTTATTGAAATCTTGTCATGGTTGGTGCACAAAGAAAAACTGGACCATATTATTATTACGAACAAACAATACAAATCTCACTAGTTTAGAGTCTAATTATGTATTTTTATTTTAGATTTTGAAATCACCTTTTGTACCATATTTACTTCACCAGATACAAGGCACTCAGATACATGTATCTCAAATATATGCGGATCAAATTTGGTATAATTTGTTCCAAATACACTGTATATTCAAGTGTGACTCGTATGTATATAAGATACACTGACTCTCTTTCTCTCCCTCTCTCTATGTATTTGTATTTCATAATGCATCTAGTCATCATATTTTATCGGTCACAAAGAAATTGCTAGGATATTATCTTACTGTTTCAAATTAACAAGCCTTATAATTTGTTGAGAAAATTTTTATATGCCATTGAATTTAGCTTATTTTATTAATTCAATCTATTTTCAGCTGAGAAATAATTTTTTGATCCAAAGGTGAGTTCTAAGGGATATCAATAAAGTCGATATGATATTTCAGGCTCAAATTTTATCTGAGGCAATAACCAATATGTGATTTAGTTAATTTGCCAATTTTTTTTATGAAAAGAGTTACTCAAGTAACAATACCAAAAAAAAATTACTATTTGCATATTCCAAATAACATTTAAGTAGCTTTTGCATTTTTGCAAAGATCACTTAATTTCTGAGCGTAACGCCAATGTATTATGTCATACATCACTTCTTCATATATCAAGTTAGATATTTGTTAATAAGAAACGTATATCTAAAATAAAAAACAGACAATACACTCCTATCACTACTACGTCCTTCTGGATCAACTCCGATTCATAAGGTACTTCTACCCTGAATATGAATGGAGATTATGCTTCTTGAGTAGAATATTTGAGCTCTTACATCTTGCAAAAATTTGGAAGACGGGGTCTACTCCAATTGAATTATTGCTATGGGTTCCACAGTAATAGGAACACAATGGACATCTCAAAATATAAGTGCATGAAGCTACAAAGAAATTAGGCTATATCTTGAAAAATATCTCCGTTGAATCAAATTATTGTGAGTTAGTTCTACTTAGTATTATGTATCCGTATAGTTGCCTGACTTAATTCAGATTCGTGTCGAGAGGTCTCACATCGAGGGTAAAACACTTTCGAACAAGGACTAATTGCAAATTATGTTAATGGCTTAAATATGATCTCCTCAAACTAATTATAATCATTATATTAGGATTTTCTTCCAACTTAAATAGAAGTAACTAGGAAAGTCCTTCAAAAAAGAAAAAAAGTGAATCAGATGGCCCTCTCCTAAAACTAATTTATGGATGCAAAAAAGTATATTTTGAAATTGTAAATTATGTTAATGGTTTTCTTTGTCACCGAAAGCAGACAACTTTACTTTAAAAAACACTGTGGGTCATCTTGTTCGAAAAACAAAATAATAGGAAATATAATTGAATAATGAAGATGGCTTGGAGGCGTATAATAATTTTCTTTAAAGAGATATTGCTTGTATACATATTGGGGAAAAAATATCCTACAATTAAAAAAGAAAGAAGAGAAAATGTAGAACAAAAAAAGAAAAGTATAAATTGGAAAAAAGTGAGAGTACTATTTATTAGACGACTAGACATTACTTTTTACAGAATGCTGTTATTAGAAAATTCCTTAAACAATTAAAAATAAATAAAAGAAGAGGAAAGTTGGTGAGAAAGAAAAAGTGAATTACATGGCCCTACTTGAATGGAAAAAAAGAATCAACAAATATAATTAAAGACTAGAGGAGGACAAAAGTTTATGGCAATTTTTATTAATTAAAAGAAGTAGAAAATTCCTCCAAAGACCACCTACCCACCTATACCAAAACTTCACAATAATACATAAACAATGGACAGCTAAAAATATGTTCCAAAAAATATTTGATTTTCTTATGCTTAATTGATCAAAAATATTTTTTTTTAAAATATGGTTCTTAACACCCATCATGAAACTAACTAGACCAAGTATCAACTATTACTTTTTCGAACTATCACTATTTACTCAAGTAAATATACTTTAATACGTGAATAATGATAATTTAAATAGAAAAAAGAGAACAATTAAAGTAGACCCACACACAACAAAAAGCAAAAGAAAACGTGTTTTTAACACTAATCTTTAAATATTTATGAAGTTAATATAGAAATCAAGAACCCTACTTGAATGGAAAAGAAGAAGAATCAACTATATAAAAAGACCAGAGGAGGACAAAAGCTTTAAAAAATTCCTCCAAAGACCACCTACCCTCCCTGCACCAAAACTTCACAATAATACATACACAATGGACAGCTAAAAATACAAGAGGAAAATATGTTTGATTTTTTCATGTTTAATTAGTTAAAAATATTTATTAAAAAATATTATATTCTTACTAAAATTAAGTTACTTAAATATAAGAAAACTAATTTCTTTTTACTGAAAATAAAGAAAACAAGTTTCACAAATACCTGTACACGATACATCTAATAAATTATTGAATCAATGTTGAGCCACACCCACCCCAACTTTAATAAAAGGAAGTCAGAAAGTCAGTGAGAAAGAAAAAAGGGAAAGAGATTTGTCCTTTCCTTAATTAAACTAATTTGTGTATGGAAAAAGTGAACTTTGAAATTCTAAAATATGTTACATCCTCCGTTTACTATTATTTGTCAAGTACACTAAAAATAATTGTTCTAAATTAATTGTCAATTTAAACAATCAAGAAATAATTAGTCATTTTTCCAATTCTGCCCTTAATAATTACATACCTATTGGTTTCAAAAAGTACTAGTAATTTTAAAGTTACAAGACTACTTTAATGTGAAAAAAGTTACTTTTACAGTTTTCAAAAAATACAAACCATTTTAATTATGATTGATAGTAGGGTTATATTCAAATTGCACCTTATATTACTCTCTCCGTCCACTATTGTTTGTCCGGTATACTAAAAATAGTTGTCCAAAATTGATTGTCAATTTAAATAATCAAGAAACAATTAGTCACTTTTTTCCAATCCTACCCTTAATAATTACCTAACTACTGGTTTCAAAAAGTAGTCATTTTAAAGTTACAAGACTACTTTAACGTGAAAAAAGTTATTTTTACAGTTTTCAAAAAAGTACAAACTATTTTAATAATGATTGATAGTAGGGTTATATTAGTCAAATTACACCTTATATTAATTTTTTTCTTAATGGTTGTGCATGATCTTATCCTGACAAACAATAGTGGACGGAGCGAGTAAATTTTTCTTAAGGATTATACATGATCTTATCCTGACAAACAATAGTGGACGGACACAAAGAAGAAGATGTTAGCACAGATGAAATTTAGCAGAAACTAATTTATGGATGGAAAAAGTGAACATTGAAATTGCTAATTTAACATTAATTAAGGAGTTTAAATTTTAAGATAATTATTCAATACTCTATTTAAGAGATTTGGGTGTCTGAATAAATATTTTAAATTATACCGTATAAATATTAAAAGTGATATTATGTGTAATTTTTTTAAAGTATAGATAAATTAAGTATATTTGGTAGTAAAGTATGTCTAGTTAGGTAGTTTTTTCTTAGATGTAACTTTTATCATTAATATGGTAGGATAATGTCCGAAATGTGAGAATTGTAGCGTACTGTCCGGGTCAGCAGTGGCGTACTCACATCCCTAGGGTGTTCGATTGGACACCCTTCATCAAAAATTTACGTTGTATATATATGTCAAATTATGTATTTAAAGAATATATATTTAAAGTTGGACACCCTTACAAAAGTTATATATGCCTTTGGCGCAGTGGTAATGGGTAGGGGTGTACATGACTGGGTTGGTTCGGTTTTTCCAAATATCAAACCAAACCATTTGTGTAAAATTTTTAACTTTATAAACCAAACCAAACTAATAAAATTCGGATATTTTTGGGTTTTTCAACCTAGGGTTGGTTCGATTTTTTCAAATACCAAACGAAACCATTGTGTCGAATTTTTTAATTTATAAATCAAACCAAAATAATAAACCTCGGATTTTTTGGATTTTTGGATTTTTTTGGTAAAGTTTGCATACAAACATATAATTAACTTGTGCTCCAAATATTTATTTAGTCCAACCAAAATACAATTATATCTAAGGTGTTTCTTAAGAAAATAACACAAAATATGAGATGAATAATGACACTAAAATATTCAATAAAAAATAATAATGAAATCATCATATAAAATAAATATTGCAAAGTCATAATGAAAGTTATCATAATTTAAAAGTACTAAATCATGCTAAAATAAGTTTAATAAGTATTAGATACATTACTAAATATTTAAGGAAAATTAAAATTAGATTATATATTTTAATTGTCTAAACCAATGTAAAACTAAAAAACCAATATTCAATATTATTGTCATTCTTCGTGTTGAATTGATTTTCTTTTTGCATTAGTATTAATTTGATTTGGATTTAAGTTTTATTATAATTATCAACATCGATGAACTATAATCTTTATTGGACCATTCTGAATTCTAAGTTTTAAACTTGAAATAATATATTAAAAGATAAAAACTATGAAATAGTATAAGAAATATTTTAAAATTATATCAATGTAAATATTTTTATGTATAAAATAAAAAATTACATATATAATGTCGGGTTGGTTTGGTCTCGGAATGGTTTTTTTTAGTTAAAACCAAACCAACCCAAATATAGTCAAGTTTTTTTTTTCCAATACCAAACCAAGTCAACCCAAACCACTAGTCTAGTTTTTGTTCGGTTTGACTCGGTTTGCAATTTGGTTCGGTTTTGTACTCCCCTAGTAATGGGTGTGCATTTGAATGAAGAAATTTTGGGTTTGAATCCCAAATAGCACAACTTTTATTTTATTTTGACAGCCACACACCATTATTTTTAGACACCATTAATAAAATTTCTAACTCTGCCACTGCGCGTCAGATTCCTACATACAACGGCTATAGAATAAGCATGTAATGCACATTGGTGTTGTTGGTCTTGGTGGGCTCGAACATATGGCTGTTAAGTTTGCTAATGCATTCGGAACCAAAGTGATTGTCATTAGTATATCTGCTAATAAGAAGCAAGAAGCAATTGAGCGTTTAGGCACAGACTCTTTCTTGATCAGTCGCAATTCTGAGCAGATGAAGGTGAATATAATAACTCGTTATCATTGAACTCAGTGATCATCTTATCTGAAAGTTTAAACTATTTGAGAGAGCACCTTTTATTTAATTAATTGCGTCTTCAACACACTGCTACCTGATTCTTTTCACAAGTCAAACACGTGATTTATTTATTTTTCACAATGGTGGTGTTGAGGTTTTTAAACTCACGACCTCCGCCTACTCTGGTTTCGTGTTGAAGTGTGTGACAATCTTATCTAAAAGCTTAAGTTGTTATGCCAGTTTAGCAGTGTTTCTTTGCTTAGATTACATTATTTTCAGAAATGTGTTTCTTGCACTTATTAAAATATATAGAAAAAGAGTGTGAGACTTATTAATTAAAAAAAATGTCTTTCCATTCATGCAATTTAACTTGTTAAAGAGAGAGCTCAATTTCGTTACCAACAAATTCATGAGGTATATTTAACCTACTTGTGACCTTTGTTTCTTAAAAGAGGAGCAAACTGGTCTCTTCTTCATATCTGCTCTTCCTTATCCCAATGTGGCCTCTTCTTCATAGCTTGTTCGAAAAACAAAATAATAGGAAATATAATTGAAGAACGAAGATGGCTCGGAGGCGTATAATCATTTTCTTTAAAGAGATATTACTTGTATACGTATTAGGGAAAAAATATCCAACAATTAAAAAAGAAAGAAGAGAAGATGTTGACCAAAAACAGAAACGTATAAATTGTAAAAAAGTGAAAGTGCCATTTATTAGACGACTAGACACCACTTTTTAAGGAATGCTGTTATTAGCAAATTCCTTAAACAATTAAAAATAAATGGAAAGTTTGTGAGAAAGAAAAAGTGAATTACATGGCCCTACTTGAATGGAAAAAAAGAATCAACAAAAATAAATAAAGACTAGAGGAGGACAAAAGTTTATGGCTATTTTTATTAATAATTAAAAGAAGTAGAAAATTCCTCCAAAGACCACCTACCCATCCTCCACCAAAACCCCCCACACAACAAAAAAGCAAAAGAAAACGTGTTTTTAACACTAATCTTTAAATTTTTGTGAAGTTAATATAGAAATCAAAGACCCTACTTGAATGGAAAAGAAGAATCAACAAATATAAATAAAGACTAGAGGAGGACAAAAGCTTCAAAAAACTCCTTCAAAGACCACCTACCCACCCTGCACCAAAACTTCACAATAATACATACACATGTTGGGTTCAAAAGTAATTAGGGAATAATGTTATTATATAAAATTAATATAAAAGAAAAATATTAAAACTGATGAGAGTAAAATATCTCTATAAACAAAAGTCTCTAAACGACTACATTGTGGATGTTATTGTGTTATGCTATAAGATAAGGATCTTCAATTTATAGATCTCCAAACTTTTCCTCTAAGGAAAGAATAAAACCAAATATGAAAGAAAATTATATTTTCCTTTCAGAAAAAGTTCAAGCATTTATGGTAATATTTTGACTTGATATCTAAAAGAATGATATATCTGACTTGAAATTTGGTACAAAATTATTAATTAGTAAGACACTATGTAATTATTTCAAACTATTAAGTGAATTAGTATTTATGGTAAAAACTATAAATTATAAAGTGAATTAGACTTGACTTCGCAATAAATTGATGAAGTCAAGTCGTGTTCGGTGACATAAAAATTTTCCCTTGTTTTTACTTTGCACCTTTATTTGCTTGTACTTTTAGTGGTCCATTAATTGTGTGCATATTGCATTAAAGTTTCCAAGAAATTTCCTACTTACTTCTATTAATGTACATATTTATTAAAATAAGTTTTTTAACCGGTTATTTATCTTCAATACAATGAACCCTACTCTTCATGCTTGGTCAGTTACAAAGAAATTGCTAGGACATTACCTTACAGTTTCAAATAAACAAGGCCCACAATTTGTTAGGTAAAGTTTCATTTTATGTCTTTCTTTTTAGATTATTTTTATTGAGAAATGTTTTGATTCTAAAGTGAGTTCTAATGGATATCAATAAAATCGGTATGATATTTCAAGTTAAATCAGTAAAGTAATGTCTACCCTCCCTAATTACTTGTACTTTTTTTTTCCCAAATCCCTTACTTGCACTTATTCTTATTGATGTCTTTTTATTTTTAATAAAACACTCTTAGACACTTTGTCTAGTGGTAAATTTGCTAAAACAATCTCAATTTGCTTCTTAGTGTCATAAAGTGTTAATGTAGCTAAGGCATGAGATATTGAAGTAGTGTATCAAGATTCTACTATTTTGATTCTCCAAAAATGCTAATTATTAGATCATGGATTATGAGTGTAGCATGGTTAAATCTTCGATATGAGCCCTAAAGTGGCAAACATATGACATGAGTCTACTAAGGCTAAAGCATGAACATGAACCGATAAAGCTAAAAATTTGGATAAATGATCTTCATATTGTTTTCAGCTTTGTTCAATTTTTATAGTTTCATGCTCATGTGATATGCCAGAACGTGTTCGCTCGTACTAGCAATAGTGTCGGGTGCGTGCCACGTCCAAGGTCTCAGCTCGGGGCATGACAATAATACTCTAGGACTCAATATTTTTCAAGAAATTAGAAAAATCATAAGCCTTTAACTCTACTACAACTAGTATTCTGTTATTATATATCCGATGTAATAGGCAAGTTAACACAGATTTTGTTGCTTATTTCCATCTTCAGGATGGTGAAAAAACCTCAACTTCATCTTATGTTTCACATTTCCCTTCGAAAGAAGTACCTCTTTTGCTTCTTTAAATTAAAACTGGAGTGGCTCTAAAAGAGCTACACGGTACTTTTTTTGGCTTAACTATCTAGTACTCAATTATTGCAAGAATTGTTGACAACTAGATAGCAAAGCTATCATTCTTTCATTTATCTGATGTAACAGACAACTAGATAGCACAAAGACTTTGTTTCTTCATTTTTCACATTTTCCCTAAAAATAAAGGCATGCATAAAAGGAACTGAAAGAGATCAATCACGAGGGAAAACGAACCTCAGCTTCACCCATTGATGAGCTCCTGCCAAATAGGGGAGAGAATGAGAAGAAATAGTCTATAACCCTGGGTTTGTGGGAAAGAGCTGCAAGAGTGGCCTTTGGTTCTTCGAAGAGGAGCAACTGGCCTCTTCATGGTGTTCACAATCATCATATCTGCTCCTCCTTATGCCAATGCAAAGCTCTGGTTCATCTTTATAAAACAAACGAACTCCATATTTCTTCATTTCTCCAAAATCTAACTTAATGCTCCCATAGTCATTTGGTGTTTTTCCATTTGCATTAGATGCATCCCGTAAGCCACCAAGAGGTATCAACAAAAAAATAATAGCAAATGCTGGAGAATATCTTGCATAGATGGATGAGGCAAATTTTATGGTCATCGATGACATCCCATCATCACACAAGGGAATCAAATGAGCTGTGATGATGTCATCAATAATATATCTGCTAGAGCAACATATAGCAAATCCCAAGAACTTATCCGATACATACAAATTCTCAGGCAATGCGACTGATACACTTGTACCAGTTCCCTGATGGTGGAACCAACTTGGGATATTCTCCACGCAACTCGAAAACACTCTTAGTGACATGTCATGCTGCAATGATGAGATATTCTGAAACAACGAATTACAGATTGAATCATTGCTCCAATCTGCAAATATTGTGTCTAATTGCTGTGGAAATTCTGGCAGCTGTCTAAGCTTCTTGCAATGTGATAAGTTCAACAATAGAAGAGCACCAAGTTGACTTATGCTTCGAGGCAAATGCTCAAAATTATTTACACTGAGATTCAACCTTTTCAAAGAGTGTTAGGATCCAATGTCTTCCGGAAGTCCTTCATCTATTAAATTGCAGTTACTGAGTTTCAGAATTTCCAAAGAGCGCAACCCTTCCTTCACCTGAGGGACACAAAGTACACTCCATCTTCTGATTTATCTTGTTCAAAAGTCAATGATTTAAGCTTGTTCAAGCAGACAATGGAAGACGGAGGTCGTGAGATTAGAGTATAGCTGGCATCAAGCTCCTCCAAGTTTTCTAAATCGCCTATCTCTTCTGGCAAGCTTTCAAGTTTTAAGCACCCCGACAAAACTAGCCTCACCAAACCTTTCAACTTACAAATGCTGCTTGGAAGAGATACAAGGTTTGTCATGCCATCCAAATGTAGGTTTGTTAGACGAGTTTGTTGCTTCATTATTCCGATAATCTATCTATATATAAAAGGAGAAGTAAAAAGTGCCACATGTCACGACACTACAAAATTTCTCCATTTTTTTGTATTAAAAATTAAAATTTTAAATTTTAAATTTTAAAATACTTTAAATATGCATTAGTTGGTAATTTTAAAAAATAACTTATTCTACACGTGAATAATGTTAAAAAAAAAGTTTACTTATTATTTTTTGTAATTAGAATTAGAATTAGAATATGTAGTTTTATCCCATGCATTTGTGACTATAATTGTGAATAACTAACTAAATATTATCATGTTTCTTTATATATTTCCTAAAAATATTTTTTAAATCACAATTAAAATGTAATAATTTGCAGCTTTTAAATACTTTTGAAATATGCAGTTTTAAATACTTTTGAAATAATTTTTAATAAAAAAAACAATGAAACTTCACAATTAAAAGAAACCGAATTTGTCACACGTTGGCTTCTTTTTCAAAAATTATAAGCAACAAATAAATAAAATTTTAAGAGCCTTTAAATTTTAAATCACAAAAAAACTGTCAATAATTTTTAAAAACAAAACTGCCAATTCAAAAGTATTGTAACTTCCACCCGCTGTGTAGTCATATAGATAGATTTTTCATTCTTTTCCACAATCTCTGTATCATTTAGCATTTAATGATTTTCTTGAAAAACTTTTAGGGGAAAATAAATTATGAATGAAAGAAGATCTTTCAAGTTTTACCAAAAAAGAAGAATGCAGATCATATATTTGTTCTCAGTTTCATATTTGTGTTGTTACAAATTAAAATGAATTCAAAATGCATTTTCAATTGATTCATCTTTTTGTTTTCTTTCTAAATTCGTATTATTTTTATCTACATTATAAAATTAGAACTATGATGATTTTGCAGAGTTGAAGTACACTATATCACATATTGAAGAATTCTCAACCAGGTAAAATTCAAAACTTGAGAGTCTTTATTTCCCTTTCTATCATATATTTTTTATTATAAATAAAATCCAAATTATGAGATTTGCTACAAGAATTCTTATAAAAAATGTTTCTCCATTTAAACTCAATTAATATCGTCATCAATCTAAGTGCATTGGAAAGGTATAGAATTCTTCGATTAACCTTAAAAGTTTTTATTTAGTACATTAAATCATCTGATGAAATTTTTTTATTTGATCACTCTTTCTTCTAAATATGTGGAAGTCATAAAATGAGAAGAAACATGTACATGTTTAATTTTGTCATTATTATATTATTATTAACCCACCATTGCACAAAATTCATTACATTCTCGAATTTTCAGTTTCAATTAATTAAATTTAAAATAGAAAACAAAAAATTTATCAAAAACTATCAATTTACAAAAAGATGCAAAAAAAATAATAATAAAATAAATAAAGAAACTGTCAATTGACATAATCAAAGCTGTCAATTTACAATATTATTAAAGGTTTTTTTCTAAAATTTTAATTTAAATCCTAATAATTTCTAGAACAATATTAAAAGAATTTGAAAAGAAAGAAAAGTTAATATTATTAAAAGAATTTTGAAAAGAAAGAAAAATTAATATTGAATATTTAAAATATCATATTTCATAAAACCTATTAATGGTATTTAATAAGCCGTCAATGTAATAATAATTAATTTAAACTAAAACATAAAATATAACCAGATTATTTTAATCAAAATTAAAATTAGTTTTAATTATTTAATTAGTTTTCTAATCCAAGGAAAAGATTGAAGATTTTTATCATATTTTTACGATGACAGGTGTAACTCATGCTTCAGACGTTATTGAATTTTTGAGTTTCAGTTCACCAATTATTCTAAAATTATGACAGTCTATCAAAAAGAGAAAACTCACATAGTAAATTATTGAAAAATAATTACCGCATTTTTATGATATGTTATTGGATTTTTGAGATTCAATTCACCAATCATTTTAAAATTATGACACTCTATCAAAAGAGAAAGCTCACACATTAAACTATTAAAAAAAATTGAAATAGCCTACAAAAAAAAAGGATTTGGAGTCTTTCAAATGTTTTTAGCAAATAATCTTTAAAAAAAAACATAAAAACTAAACTAAATAAATTGACATTTCTCTAACAAAAAAAGAATTGACTTTTAATAAGTCAAACTATTGACAACCTGTATTTATTTTAAAAATAATTTACAAAAAAATCAAATTAATTTATTTGAAACAAAAAATAAAAAAATTACCACAATGGATGATGGAGTCTTTTTAAGAAATTAATTTATATTAAATTAGCAAAACTAATTTCAAAATATGAAAATAAAAAAAATGCAAACATTTAGTATCTATTGCTTCTGTCGTGATTTTGTAATAATGATTTTTTTCTTAAGAGGATTATTGTGAAAAGGAGCGGATTTGATAATTAAGCACCCCATAGAATGTCGCCTCTTATGCCAAATAGTGAAAGTTGATCATTTAGTAACTTATGATTTGAGATTTGAGATTTTTGAGAAAATCATATTAGTACTCAGGTGGTTAAGTATTAAGTCGATACATATTCTTGATTTGATTATTTCTTTGACCTACTAATTAATTAGAACTAGAAGTAGGTTTTACCATTGTAATTTGACCGTCACTTACCACACAAAAAAAGTATTTATCATTGAGTTACAAAAATTAAATTAAAATATAAAATAAAAATAATATGCATCACATTAGTTCAATCGAGAATTTTGAAGAGTGGTTTAGTGCCCCTTATTATTTCAAATTTTAATTTTAAATTGTACATTGAATCTCTAACTGATCAAAGAGAGATATTACAGTGTATAATATATATTCGAACAGAATGTATAACATAAGCACTTTCTTTAATATTATCCGCGCAACGCGCGGGTACGTATATTAGTTTCTGGAAACGTCTCTAAACTATAACACCTGTCTAGATTCAAAGATTCAAGAGATTCCACATTAACATATGGAAACCTCTCAAGGCTTTCACACTCAAACAAATTCAACTCAATGAGTTTTTTGCAATACTTGAGGGAAGGATGAACTTCTTCAAGACTCCTACATTCCTTTAGATTCAAATACTCCAAATTTGGCATCCCCTTGAAATCTGGTGTTCTCTTCAGGCTTTTAGAGCGACCTAGATGTATCCTTCGTAGAGACAGAAATTGTTGCAGCTATTCAAAACACGGAAAGAATAATGAAAAGTAGTAAGCGACATGTTTATATTATAACTCAACGTGTGAAATGAGAAATTACTTTATATGGAAATTACATGCTCAGAAACAAGAGAAAAATCATGTTATAATAAATAAATAAAAGGTAAAATATCTAAAAGAAGACCTTAATCTTAGCATGTTTAGTTTGGTGCACATTTAAATATTGCAATTGTACTCTTAAATTTCCGCTATACTTGATTATCTGTTCTCATTTACCCCTGGAAGTTGATGTAGAAAAGAGTGTGGAACACCTTCTTAGGCGCATGAGTGTAAAGAAAAATAGAAAACAATGGCTGATGAGAAAAGTTGTGCCAACATATATTTCTTTTTGTTTCTTCTTTAGATGCAGAGGTTGGAAATGCAATTCACAGAGGTTAAAAACCTTTGCTATTATCTATAGTAATAATATGAGAACAATTATAATTCTAGGACAATTAAAAATAGAAAGTATCTCAAATAGTATGGTACCTTTGTTTCATTCCATAAATAATGCAATGAACTCCATTGGAGATCAAGATGAACAAGCGTTCTGGGATTAAAATTTTCTGGCAATAACTTCCAAGGATAATCATGCCAAGCAAACCAACGCAAGTTGTTGGAAAGGTACTCAATGGAGCCATCATGGCAATTGGAGCAATAAATGATCGTACCAAAAAAAAAATTCAGAACATATGCATAATATCCTAAGCATTTTCATATTTTTCATTGTGTCTTTGTTAAAGCTTATGTTGTGAACCAAGCTAGCTCTATAAGGGCCTATGAGTTAGAAGTGGTAAATGAGGTTGGGCCAAGTAAAATATGGGAGTGTTTTATTTGAGATCCAGGCCCAATCAGCATTTGGTTAAAAGGGAAAATGAGTTGGAAATGAGGGTTATGCAAATTGTTAAAGAAAAGAGTGTTTCCTCTCATCTCTCTTCTGAGTCTAAGTTTCCCATCTCCTTCTATCTAGTTCTATATTTTCTGCTCTTCTTTCCCTTCAGTTAAGTTTTCTCAATTTCGTTGTAAGGACGTTAGTCGTTCCCATTTCTCAATTGTATTTTGTGTTCTTTCGCGATTATAATATATATCCTCTTTGTGTGGTAACTTGAGTTGTTACAGCTTAGGTGTTCAAAATATGTAAACCAGATTGCTTCCACTGCCATGGTCCCCTAGTAAAAAAAAAAATCATGAGACAAATCATAACTACAGATGCCGTGCAAAATCCACTAACCAATATCACTACTGTCTTTCTCCTTGCGTGCAAATTTTCGACATGTTCTGTATTACTAATTACTTAGGGTAAATAAATGGGTGATATTAACTTTTAAATTTTTTTTGATTAAATTAGTACGTACAAAATATCATATAAATTTCAACTTAATTAATTCAAAGAATGGTATTAGATTATATATATTAATTAAGTGGCTATTAGACTAATTCATTACTTATTAACATGAGACAAACAAACTAGGTAATGTTAATTTGAATTGGCTAATTGACGAATTAGCCACATAGGAATAAAAGCTATTTTATTTTCACCAACTGAAGCAAACAACTTAAATGGCCAAATATGAAGCTAGAGGAACAAATATTTGGAATTGGCCAAATATGTTTTTGGAGTAGGAATAGAATTGCATTGGTTAGCCTACTTACCATATTGTCCACCATCACATCTTTGAAATCTTCAACATTCCATATTCTGCTAGGTTTTCCGGAATCTTTTTGCATTTTCAATATGTATTTGCCCATGTCTTCAATCAAATCATGCATTTCAATTCTATCATATTTAGAGATGAACACAAGGGATTTGTCAATTAGGACATTCAATCCGTACTCAGCTCCAAAATCACAGCTATCAACAATTTGCATGACTTTTTTTCTTTTACGCCCACGGAAGAAACATGCAATATCTAGAAATATCTTTTGCTCTTCGGGCTCCAGTCCATCATAACTTATTTTAAGTTTTTCAACAATTTTTGAATTAGAGTTTTTCTTTATTTGGTCTACCGTTCTTCTCCACTGAATAAGGTGTAACATCCGACAATTTGAAATAGCTATGAAGAGGCTTAGAATTGGAATTTAACTATTTTTGGAAGGAATTCAAAAATCTGGAAATTTGGCTTAAGTGTGGAAAAAAATGAATTTTTGGCCAACTTTGAGCAGTCATATCTCTTAGCTCCGGATGATTTAGGAGTAGTTCCAGTTATTTTTGCGAAGCTCGTGGAATGGTCTTTCCAACGCCACCGAGTTTGCTCGATTCCAAGTTTGTATGGATGAGTTATGCCCTTTGGAAGTTAGGCAGTTGGCAGGGAATCCGTCCGGAAATTTGTAAGGGTATTTTGGTCTTTTCCCTAGCCTTTTATTTTGGTTATATAAATGTGTTAGTCTGATTTTTTGATCAGTTTTACCATTTTAAAAGAAGTGAGACTGAGGGTTTTGAGAGAAGAAGAGGAGATCAAACTAGTTTCCGTCGTGGATATCGTCGGGGGTGATCCCTATTAAGGTATGTGAGTTCATAGTGTTGGGTTGATCCTTTCCCCCACACGCCAAACTCGTTTTATTTTCGAGAAAAGATTGGTTATGTTGTTGAAGTTGTTGTTGGGTTGTGTTGTTGATGTTGTTGATTGTGTTGTTGAAGTCCCTTGTTGATTTGGGACATGTTTCTGGTTGTGTTTTTGAGTTGAATCTATGGTATGTTGAGGGTTTTAATGGTTCTAAGTGATTTGGGGAAGGAACCATTCAATTTTTGGTGAAATAAGGTGAGAAAACGAGAAAATAAGCTTGTTGAAATTTCTGGGTTGGGGGCCTGGCGCGACGCGCCTGCCAGAGCGCCCCAAACTCACCTATGAAGTTTAGGGGCTGGCGCCCCGCGCCACCCATGGCGCCAGGGTCACCTACCCCATCCAGCTTGTCGTCGGTTGCCCCGTTTGAGTTCATTTAAAGTGCGTATTCACTTCTTTTCGATTCTAACTACTCTAAGCTACTTCTAAACACCTAAAAAGTCATTCCTAACATGATCATAATCTTGAATTCATAATTCAAATTCAAGGTAGAGTTGAGAGTTATGTTTTGAGAATTCTTTCGAATATTCTAAAGAAATCCCTTTGAGTCTTTTTGAGGAGTCGTGTACAATTTCTAGTAACTTGTTTCAAGACTCGAGCAAGTGAGTAAGAAAATGAGAAGTGTCATAAACATGAGATCATTACCCTTGAATCCATAATCCAATTCAAGGTGAGTTAGGATCAAAGTCAAGTGAAGTTAGAGCCAAGCTTAGAAGTTAAGCAAGTCAAAGTAAGTCTTTAAAGTTTTTCAAGTGCCTTTATTGAACGTTTTAACTTCATTTTAAGGCTCAAGTTCCAAGTTAAGTATAGAGTTTCAAGTCAAGTAAAGAGTATAGAGTTTCAAGTTAAGCCAAGAGCATAAAGTTGAGTTCATTTCTCAAAAGCTATTAGGGAACTAAGTATTCCCAAAGAAGTTTATAAATGTTTTTTACATTTAAGATGAGAGGACACTGAGATTTCCAAAGAGTTTTGAGCAGTTTGAGTACTATCTCTTTTTGAGAAAAGATGAGTTTTTCGAAAGAGTTTCTAAAACATGACAAATCGAGCATGTCATCAATGTTTAAACAATATGGTCTCTAGATATACCATCAATGTTTAAGCAGTATGAATATCCCAAGTCATCAATGATCATTTAAAAAAAATATGGTTTTGATATGTTCTTTTTAGAAAGAGTTTTCAAGAGCAATTACCTCTTTTAAGAGGGTAGCTTTGAGCAATTTTATCAAAATTAAAGGAAGATGTGTTTAAAACACTTATGAGCTAAAGTATTTTTGGGAGTAGTCTTGAGCACCGAATTGGGGACACGAGTTCATATTAACTCAACTCTCCATAAGAACCATGTGGCCAACATGGGATTTCTCGGGTCATACTTTTTAAATGAACCCTTTTCAGATTAGACTAGTAGATCCATTAGGCAGTTCAGGTCTTAAACCTTTGGCTGGGTATATGATGCTCTGGTAGCGTGAGGTCGATCGTTGTATCACCACTTAGGTTCATAGTGGTGGTTGTCGGTTAGAGAAACTCCCACAGTAGAAAGTGCATGGTTCCTCAAAGAGTCCTGCTTAGTATGAATGGGGGTATGGGACTTCATTCATGCATTGCACGAGTAGACTTTGAGAGGAAACACGCTATATTTTCATGATATTATGACTATGATTTTGACGTCATGTTTTAACAAGTTTTACAAGCTTTATATATATTGCATGTGTTTCATTGCTTTATATTGAGTTCAGTTATTCATGAGTTGAACAGAGCCAAGGTAAGTTCTCTTTTGTATCCCTTTCAAGCTTTAGTTGTTGTTTAGCGGTCCAGCTCGCATACTCGTACATTCCATGTACTGATGCCAGTTAGCCTGCATCTTTTTACGATGCAGATGCAGGTACCCAGGATCAGCATCCAGCACTCCGTTGATCCAGTTGAGCACTCCAGAGTCAGTGGTGAGCCTCTTTGCATTCCAGAGGACTCAGTTATTTTGTTTTTCCTCGTTTTGCTTTATTAGGATGTTGTGGGGTCTGTCCCAACATCCATCTCAGTATTTTAGAGGCTTCATAGATAGTCAGTCAGTTAGTATTGAGTCTCTCATCTATGTATATATGTAAATATTC